>PITA01014263.1:0-54226 GCA_004023965.1 Spilogale gracilis
TTTTTTTTTTTTTTTTTTTTTTAAAGATTTTAGTATATTTGACACAGAGACAGGGAACACAAGTAGTGGGAGTAGGAGAGGGAGAGGGAGGCTCCCCACTGAACAAGGAGCTGGATGCAGGGCTCGACCTCAGGACCCTGAGATCATGACCTGAGCCAAAGGCAAACACTTAAGACTGAGCCACCCAAGGCATCCTGATGGTTTTCTTTTGTCTTTTCCCTAAAAGTTCTTGAGTGTTGCCCGACTTCCCCAAAGACCTTTCTGATCATTAAGAGGAAAACTGTTTCTTGGAATGGCAAGAGATTGAAAACAGTGAAATGTATTTTTGCCAATGAGTTCAAGCTCAAACACCAAGTTCTAAGCTATGGAATCTTCATAGGGAGAAATAAACACTATGACCGACTCATTTGCATAAACACCAAAAAAGGGTATCACCTCTACTGTGATTAAAACAAAAAGACCTACAGCATGAGGTTTATAAAAAGACATAAGGAAAAATATTCATGGCACTAAGGACTACAAATCAATGAGCAGTTTACCTATGGAAAACTGTGAATCATATTTTGCAGTTGAAGTAAAATGAATACTAGAATGAGTTTTATCATTTAGAATGCAGTACCCCAAGTTCTGGCAGAATAAACAAAGTTCTTAAACTGCTTTCTATTATTCTCACGTCATAAAACTTCTTTCCCACAGATAGCTAGTTATGCGATATCTGAAATAAACGTTTAGAAGGATTTATATATGCAAAGATCCAAAGATGATACCATTGAGAAAAGCTCTGAAAAAATTATTTAAGTTCAAATCACATAAACATATTTTTACTGAATGCCTATTATCTGCAAGGTATTACATACTTAGAGCTATATATACCTCAGATTTAACCAAAAAATTAAGACATATCTAAAACTCTGAACGTCAATTATACATTTACATAATAAATAGGATATCACAAATTAGTATCCAAAAATTATCAAGTTAAGACAATAAATGCAAGAGAAGCTTTTATGATGGAGCTATTACCTCAGTCTTATAGCAAATACTAAATCTTTTAGGGGCAAATGGAACTTATATGGGTGAACGGAAACCTGTGTATTTTACCTAAAACACCTCGAAAAGACAATAATTGAAGTTAGGAATCTTTACAACTGAGATTATTACATATTACTTACCAGGTCCTGAGACCCCATGCACATAACCAAATGTGCTTTCTTTATCTTCATCAAGTATTTTAGGTAGCTTGGAGAAATCCATCATGTTAATTTACCTATGGTTAAAAAAAAAAGTTATAACTACAAACCCTAAAGCAAAAGAACCGACATAAGTAGTTAACTCTCATCGTTGCTGTATTCTTGTGCCATTACCACTTCTTAAAGTACAATATAAAATCCTAAAATTTGGTTAAAAGTACCTCAATCCTGAATGGTCTACAGTTATTAACATTCAAAATTACATATTCCTATGCAACATATTCCACAGAAAATACCAAGGAGCATAATAAACCATGTGAAGCCTTTCCAAGGGCTTATCCAACCCTGTAACATCTTGTGCTCCCTGCCATTTCCACTCTAACCTCCTCCTCTCCAGCTACTCTTCCCCTTCATCATTCTGCATACACATGCTGAACTCTTTGCCATTTCTCAAAAACACATGTATTCTGCCCCAGAATCTTTGTACTTGTTCCTATGCCTGGAGAATTCTTCTCCTAGATAGCCACTCCTATCTCTCTTTCAGGTCTTTACTTAATGTACCCTTCTCTGAGGCACTTTTCTGGCCATCTATTTAAAATGGCAAAATACTTCTCTCCTTGCCTGCTTTACTTTTCACCATCTGACAAATTATATCTTACAATAGATGTATTTTAATGTATTATCTATCTTTATAACTTTTCTGGAAACAATTTTCCTTCCTTTTTTTTTTTTTAAACCAAACACAGAACAGTTAAGAAATTCAGTTCTACTCTTTACTTTGTAGGTGTGCAATCTCAAAAACCCAAAGAATGAACTATTCAAGTACAAACAGAAAACTGGTGCATATTCTAAAATACAAAGTTAATTTTTGATTACTGATCTAACTTAATAATTCTTGACAATTTAATAAGGGAGATAAAATACATGTACACATAAAAAGCTAATAATATCCCCAAACATCCATAAAGGGTAATAGTTCAATAAGTAATTGAGTACCAAATGATACACACTTATTTATTAAAATACAAAGATTAGAATGTTTAGGGAAGGCTTCTTAAAGGTCAGGTAGAATTATCATCAACTAAGAAAAGGAAGACAGCAAAGGCATTCCAGGTGGGGGAAATAACAAGAACAAAAGTATGGAAATAAAATTTGCACAAACAGTTAACAAACCAGTCTGACTGCAATACAAGATTTATATCAAGGCAACAGTGAAAGATAAGGATGCAAAGGTAGAGAGACTAATGTATGGGTCTTGAAATGAAGGCCAAGTGAACTTTAGCCTATAAATGATAGGAAACAACCAAGGGGGAACTGTTATGAGAAGGATGATGTTTAATTCAACTAACAGATTAAAATAGGGGAGCGAATGCAGGCAAGATGAGATGTTAAAAAGCTCTGGAAATAGTTATGGCTTGAGTGTCAATGGAATACAATTTATTAAATGTTTACTGAGCTCCTACCTTGAAAAGGCACTGTGTTGAACTTAGGGAATAAGGCCTATGGATAAAAGAAGATTTCACTAGCTTTAAACAAACATTCTATAAAGCAAAATCCAACACACTAGGAGCAAAAAAGAAACTGATTCATGGGAGAAGTATAAACCAATATGGATGAGGTAAGGGGAAGAGGTAGGTGGAAAGTAAGTTCTGAGGCTAAGTTTAGTCCAGATAGAAAGAATACAGAAAGAAAAAGGAAAACAAACTTTGAGATTTGAGGATTAATTCAGGCAGGGTTGTGTAGTGTTTTTGTCTTTCTGGAGCCACTGAAGGATCACTATAGAACCATATACTCCATGAGGCACATTTGTAATCCATTAACCAAGGTGTCAAAGAATTGGGGAGGAGAATGTAACAATGAAGTCATTAACAGTGAAGTTCTGGCTGGATACACTCTTCAGAAGGGGAATGGTTGATAAGGCTAACAAGGAAGAACCAAATGATGAAAGAAACAAGCATGAGTGAAAACAAAGATGAAAACCACATGGAGATACAAGAGACTTGCAAGTGAGAATATGATCAAAGGGTGAAGAAAAGTATCAAGAACTTAAAGATGGCATTGGTGATAAGGTAGAGACTATCAAGTCTAGTAATTTATTGATAAAGGGTAGGGTATACTTATGCCACTGGAAACAATGGAATTGAATTAGAAAGAAAAAAATAAATCAGATAACCAGAGTCACAAGTGTCAAAATAAAAGAAACAGATTTTTGTGTTCTTAACAAGAAAATTAAATTGGAAAAAGGGCAGCTGAGGGTGGAAGTAAAGAAAAGGGGAAGTTGGTTTACTAGGATTTTCCAGCTTCCTAAAGATGCAGTAGAAGGGACTGTGAAGTAAGCAGCTACGGAACTGCAAAAGACTGGAATATAAAAAGAACAAGTTTTTCTAGAAACCACTTAGATAATAAGAAAAAAACAAAGTTTGAAGACAAACATTTATTTGGGAAATGGGCTGGGCAAAGTCTTCAAAGAAGTAGTGAACAAACAAATGAGGTCAAATTTCAATCTTTGGAAAAAGAGATTTTCAAAGTCAGAAGACAACGTGATAATCACAGTCTAACTTCTTCCTCAAATATGGGTATTTCCTACATAGCATGCATGACGCATGGTCACCTGCTTATCAAAGGGGAAACAGTATGACATCTGGAGTCAGCAGACTTTGGACACCCTGGTTCTACCAGTGACATGCTACAGGACGATCAGGACAAATCAAAATCTCTTCATTTCTTCATTTGAGAAATAATGCTAATACCTACGCCATAGTTGTGACTGAATTATAACTTTGTTGAATGTTCCTTGTGAAATATAAAATGTTTACAAGAGTTTCATCAGTAATACCACTATTTAAGCAGGGCTTCAATGTTGAAAAAAAAGCCATTCTGTTTTTTAAAAAATCTCCTCTTAATGTTTTATATCCCACATAAATCTACTTCCCCATTGCTTCTACCCTCTGGCCCCATTTCTTTCAACCACTATAGCCACACAGAGGATGTCCCTCTCCTAAGGAAATTCTCTGTAGTGCCTTTAACTCTCCAAATTTTTTTTCAGGGGCGCCTGGGTGGCTCAGTTGGTTAAGCAACTGCCTTCGGCTCAGGTCATGATTTCGGAGACCTGGGATGGAGCCCCGCATCGGGCTGCCTGCTTGGCGGGAAGCCTGCTTCTCCCTCTCTCCCTCCCCCTGCTTGTGTTCCCTCTCTCGCTGTGCTTCTCCCTGTCAAATAAATAAATAAAATCTTAAAAAAAATTTTTTTTTCAAATATTTCTCTCCCAAGGCTACTTTTTTCTGGAAGGATTTCATAATATCAAAGTTTGTTTTATTTATTTTTAAAGATTTTATTTGAGAGAGAGAGTACATGAGCCGGGAGGGGGGGGTTGCAGGGGGCAGTAGGGAGTGGTGAGCAGTAGGACAGGGATAAGCAGACTCTGTACTGAGTGTGGAGCCCAATCCCACGACCTAACCTGGGGGATCATGAGATGATCCAAAGTTAACAGTCAGATGCTCAACCAACTGAGCCACCCAGGTGCCCCTCAATGCTTCTTTTAAAGGGGAGCAAATAAAATAAAAAATAGTATTCTAAATGTTATACAAATGAGAACTGAAGAGTACCATTTCATCTGTCCTAGCTGCTTTTTACTAAAACAGAGACCAAGGTTTTGAGTCAGACAGACGAAGTCTGAATTTATAAATTATATCCTCAGGCAAATCAAATTCTTTCAAACTTTTGAACCTCAGTTTCATCTGTAGAATCTAATGGGGTTGTTGCCTAAAAGTAAGTCTAACAGAAAAGTAATAGTGATGACTACTAACTATATTCTGCTAATCTTTTTTCTTTTTAAGATTTTATTTATTTGACAGAAACATAGTGAGAGAGGGAACACAAGAAGGGGGAGTGAGAAAGGGAGAAGCAGGCTTCCCACCGAGCAGAGAGCCTGATATGGGGCTTGATCCTGGGTCTCCAGGATCATGACCTGAGCCGAAGGTAGTCACTTAACCAACTGAGCCACCCAGACACCCCAATACAAGCTAATCTTGCCTAATTTCTAAAAAGCATCTAGCATATTCCTATCTTCTTGTTACTTGAACCAAATCTAGTCACTTGGCTAGTTTTTTTTCTTAGCTAGTAAGTGTATTTTAGCATAACTTTATTTTTTTTAACTAAATAGATTTTAAGCATCAAGGATGTGCCAGGTGCTGTGTGTTACAGGTTGAAAATATAAAATATAATGGAGTTCTAAGACACAATCTCCCCCATGGTATTTCTGGCCTGGTGGGATATACAGGCAAATACATAGGTAATACAAGTGACACACGTGCTCTCAGAGGAGCTGTCAGGCTGATCTGGTAGAGCGTAAAGCAAAGGCATCAAAACTGGGCAGGACAGGAATGACTTAGAAAAGGGTAAGCAGAGTCTTGAAGGTTCAACAAGGAAACATTATTCAGTAGAACTTCTTCATAGATGATTTAAATCTTCCAGGGTTCATGAAGGTATTCTGGAGAGAGTTCATGAGACAATATGGGTATCTGTTCTGATTTTTAAAAATAAGTATTTATATGCATTTCCTTTAAAACAACAGTGAGAACCTCCAAAAGAGTAAGCAATGATTAGTGGAAATCAAAGGGGTTATTCATGATTCAGCTGCCTTGTGGGTTTAGCATTCAGCGGAATAATCCTACCACCATGGAAAAACTAATGATTCTATAGTTTAGACAGCAGAAATTAGAAACAGTGATATCAAACTAGTAAGAGAATTAAGGGCCTAAACAATAAACCTATTAATTTAGAGATGCTTTCACCAGATCCATAAACTTGCATTTATCTGATTAATATTCTTATATAGCAAATCAGCATGATTTTATTTTTTAAAAAGTCAACGTTTAGAGGAGAAATATATGATAATGATTATGCGTAACTTAGCTTTTTCTACTCCAATGTGTTATATGCAGAGAAGTAGTTGCAAATTCATCTTCAAACCAGCTCTTAATATATCTTTTAGGACAAAATAAGAAAATGATGAAAACACGGGTTTTTAAAATATAAAATGCAGGCATTCCTAGGACTTTTGTCCATTTTTCATGCTTTAACACAGTTAAATTTTAATCTTGGCTCCAGCAACTCAGACCTTTCTGCTTGCTGTGCACCTGCCTGGGAAGTGTTTCCTCATTCCCATGAATAGTCCCCCTGCTCCCACTGCTGTCCTCGATGCTCTGACCCTGCTTTTCTTCATAGCACTTAAAACTAACTACCTGAAAGAATATAATTTTTCTTTTTAACTCACTTTTTTACTTCCTGTGTCACTCCCTACAATGCAAGTTTCATGAGGACAAAGAAAACAGTGCCTGGGCAAAGAAATAAGCACTCGGTGAAGTTACTTAATAACTTCATACCCACTAATACCACTACCATTTTACAAGTGGAAAACCTAAGGAATGGAGATTTAAGTAACTTTGCCCAAGATCACAAAATTGGCAAGATTTACAGGTGGGATTTGAATCTCAGCAGTCTGACTCCAATGCCCATGCTCATTAAAGAAAGCCCTGCACTCTCTGCCCCAATTAGCCAGGCAGATTTCTATTGTTCACATCTAAACAATCCTATGTGGCAGGAAGGACAACAGTGTCTGCCTCCAGGAAACAGTGTTCTCAAATTAGATGGGGAGATGTAGCATTCAGATTCCCCCTCAAGAAAGGACAGGGAGTGTCACCAGTGGATAGCCAGCAGCTGTCACCCCTTCAAGCTTGGCCTCATATGAAGAGAGCTGCCTGGCCCACATTCACATCCTTCGCTTGCCACCTGCATTTGGTGACTGAGCAAAGTGAAGGTATAAACACCTAGCCATGTCAACGGGATGTGGGATACTCTTACAAGTAAGACACTCACTCCAGATCTCCCCACAGGAACAGTGAAGGCTTATCCAGGCTTGAATCGCGTTACAACTTCTTCTCTGTCTATCTGGCGTCTGCCCTCTCCTTTCACATGTGTTGATCCCTAATGAACATCTTATTCAATAGGCTCTTGGCATCTGATTCCAGAGAACCCCAAATGCTCAAATAATGAATAAAGTGAATAATTACTCCCTGGATAACTGAAACTTAGACTCACATTTGAACCACAACGATCTTTGGCCTGTATTCTTAGTTATCTTGTAACTAGTTATTCTGCAAAGGAGGAAAGAAATACAAAAGTGGCTTTAGAAAATAGGGCACTTAGGACAATACTTGGGCTAAGTCAAGCAACAGAGGTCAGGTCCCTATACAACCAAAGCCTTAGTTTCTTCCAGGAACTTCCTTTTTGCCCTTTAACCTAAAACTTAGAACCCATCATCAGTAGTTATAGGAACAGAGTCTCAATTAAGAGTTTATCTAACTTCTAAAGTACTTTTTCTGACAGAGTTGGAAAATATGTTTTCCAGATCGGAAGCTTTTGGTTCCAACTTCTTAACACTTAAACACTTTGAAAACTTCCACAAACTGGTCGAAGGTAATGAGCTTTTTTGAACATTGAATTTTCAATTTCTGTAGCACTAAGATAAGGGTTCCCGTTGTACTTTCTAAAGCTCTTTCACCAAAGCACCCCAATACAAGAAAAACAAGTAAACAGTGATAAATACCCCTCTATCTCCTCCCAATCTTCCTGACAGAGAACAAGATGGTATAGCATTCTACTGTAAGCTGGGAAATTTCTTTCTTTCTTTTTTTTAGAGAGGGAGAGAATGCACATGCTCATGCGAGCAGGGGGCAGGGGAGGAGTGCAGAGAGAGGGAGAGGGAGAAACTTAAGCAGGCTCCATGTTTAGCACTGAGCCCAATGCAGACTTCCATCTCAAGACCCTGAGATCATGACCTGAGCGAAATCAAGAGTTGGACACTTAACCAAGTGAGACACACAGGCACCCCCAGAAAAATTTCTTTGCATGCACTTGTATATTCTCTTAATCCAAGCAAGTTGTACACTCTATTATATACAGTATCTGTTTTACAAGATAAATACGAAATTGCTTCCTTCCCACAAATAAAGTAAAAATTACACATTAGATAGACTTATATTGACTTAATCACTGAACAGGGCTAAGCATTTGGCAGTTTGATAAGCACGGGTTATACAACATGCTACTTTGTATCCATTAATCATCCTTCATTGTTATCTATGAAAATAGTGAAATTAAAAATACTCCATACTAAAATCTTATTTCATTACTTAATGCTTATGCCTCTATGTGAAAAAGCATAGACTTTTAAAGATGTATAAGACAACAACATCCCAAAACATCTTAACTTGAAATAAGCAAATAATATTGCAAGTTACATTACACTCAAAGTTAATCCTATTCCAAATCTCCATAATATCCAAAATAATATGATTTCATGCTACATTCAGTTTTATATGCTATTTAATAACTCCTTTCTATTATAATATACACCTATTCTTGTTGCTTTCCATCATTTAAAAAAAGCATACCCACTTTAAAAACAATTGCTTGCTTCAAAACAATGTGGCATACATAGTTGCACTCATAGAGAAATCAACTCAATGATTATATAAAAACTTTACCTTTACTTGCTTGATTCCTACTTTGAGGATAAAAAGTCAGTGAAATATACAACTAAGATTCCTAAGTCACAAATTGTAGGGTTTCCCACCCACATTTAATTTTTTAAAAACAAAATCCTGCTATAGAAGGGGAAAGTTAGCTCAGGCAACCATCTGATTTAATGAGTCATCAGTCTCTCCACCCTGCAGAACACTACAGGGACAAATCACAACACTGGAGGCCCAATTCTGTTCCTTCCATTTTACGAGGTCCTCTCTAAATTGCTACTGGTTGATGCACTGTATGGTTAATTTTGTCATTCCAGAAATAATAGGGGGGCAAGTATGAGATATTATATAAGAGCTACATACCAAGGTTTCAGGACAATATTATTTATCTATAAAATCCTGGGGCACTTCACATTTCATTTTGTACACAGTTTACCTTCTTAGAAAAAGGCATCATCAATCTGTTTGATATTCTTACAGTTAGTCAAAAAGATAGGATTCCAGCTAATAACATTACCTTGTATTTATAGAGTACAGTTCTACATCATTTTGTGAAACACGTTCCTATGCATTTTATTTAATCTACCCACCCAGAAACTCCATTAGGAACGTTTATGCAGCAGATGACTCTGCTTAACTACTTCCTATTTTTACCTTGCTAACAAAACCCTAAACTGGCTCCAATTTTGGTAAGCCCACCAAGGTAATTCTAGTTTTTTTGCGAATAACTGATTTGGGAATGAGCAGATAATGATGTTCTGACCAGCAAGAGGTAACGTAAGTTTGTTGGAAAGCTTGTGGGAATAATTTCTTTGCTCTTTTAAAAGGTAAAGGCCATGAGAAATACTTTTTCCCCTTGGGATGTGTTCATCTGTATGGTACATGCAGCCAACTTGGAACCTTGTAGGGAGCTAATCTAAGCAGACAGGCCACTCTGCATCTGGGTCCTTATTTCTTTTACTGGTTTACTAATTTAACCAATTTAAGAAGAAAGGAAAGAGTTTCAAGAATAAACATTGCTATTTAAAAAAGAATGGGGATGGCCTAGGTGGTTCAGTCCGTTAAGCCTCCAACTCTTGATTTCAGCTCAGGTCTTGCATTCAAGCTCTGCATTGAGCTCCATGCTTGGCGTGGAACCTACTTAACCAAATAAATAAACAAACAAACAAACAATAAATAAATAAATAAATAAATAAGAATGGATAGACCAAAAGGTTAAGAATAAAGGCAAACATAAGGTCATTAAATAGTTTACAAAAATTACTGAGATGGACAAGAAGGAAATGTGCAGACAAAAATGAGAACCAAAGAGTAGAGAAGTACAGAAAAATCACAGATGGCAAACCAGACTAACGGAATCAGGAAAAATTTATTCCTGTTAGAATAAGTTTCTGAGGACATGCACACATAGACCCCTCCATTTACCAAAATAAAGGCATTCCTGTAAAAGAAATAGTGAGGAATAGAATTCAAACTATCAGCTACATATGCTTTAGGTTTATGAACAGGCTTGCCCACAATTTTTATAGTATTTTTAGAAATAAGCAGTTAGATTCCTTTAACTTCAAATTTTTATAAATAAAATGGTATTATAGAGTATGATGACCCAATTTTAGCTAAGAAACCAAAATACTTTTTTACTGTATAAGTTCTATGGTATATGAATTTATAGGCTAGAGGCCTATGAGCAATGATAAGCCATTATATGAATATACTTGAGTATACCTGCTTAAAAGGGGCATGTTTATTATTTTTCTGGCCCCTCCCGACACATAGCAAAGTGCCTTGCACACAGTAAACTTGATAAAATGTCTGAAAATGAAAATAGATAATATCAACTACTACTCACCATGAACATACTACACTCCAGGCATTATGTTAAAAAATGGGCACATCCATGGGGCACCTGGGTGGCTCAGTTGGTTAAGTGACTGCCTTCAGCTCAGGTCATGATCCCGTAGAACTGGGATCGAGCCCCACATCGGGCTGCCTGCTCGGCAGGAAGCCTGTTTCTCCCTCTCTCACTCCCCCTGCTTGTGTTCCCTCTCTGGCTGTGTTTCTCTCTGTCAAATAAATAAAAATCTTTTTTTAAAAAAATGGGCACATCTCATTTAACGCTTAACAGTCTTATGACATTGGTGGTATTTGGTTAGGTAACAGGTTTTGAGACTGAGGCTACCTACTCAAGACGAGAGAGCTATACAGTGGTGAAGCCAAGGTTTAGTCTGGTTTTAATGTGTAGGCATTTTACAATAAATAATTCAAAAGACCTTATTTCAGCCAATAGCTCTATTACTTCTTTTTTAAAACCAAGGATGCCTGTTTTTCATTAGTAACTGGCTCTACATTAAAATTGCAAAGGTTAATATGTAGGCAAAAGGGAGATGAAAAAAAGGTGACAGATCATTCACAAACTAAAGAATAAGTAGAACCAGGAATTGACTGCTCCTAAATATCCATCTCCTAAAAAAACTAAGATTCTTTTCTTTTTTAAAAAAAAGGGTAGGGAGGGTGAGAGGGAAAGAATGAGGAAGAGAAGCAGCCTCCTCGTAGAACACGGAGCCCAATACAGGGCTTGATCCCACCATCCTAAGATCATGACCTCAGCCAGAAGCAAGAGTCAGATGCTTAACCAACTGAGCCACCCAGGTGTCCCAAAAAACTAAGATTCTTAAAGAACAGTGCAAATGCTGTATTTTTTTAGTGCCTAGCTTTATAATACAAACCTAACCAACTTATTATAACAGCAAAGAAATAAAGAGAAGAAAAGAGAAGAGAAAAGAAGAGACTATAAAAGAAATGCAAAATAAATGGAACCATCTAAATGAAAATGAGCATCTTTGGAGCAAATAAGAATATTACTGAAAACAGTCCTAATTCTGTTACTGTTAATAACAAGGGAATAGTAGTGGAAACTTGCTGGTTAATAGACTGTCATAAATTTGAAGCAATGAAGCTACATAAATAGTACCTAAGTGAGAAATTCCTCTTATTTTTCTTACTTCTTGGATAAAACAAACTGGAGTGTTAAAAAGTTCAGTAAAACTAACATTAATATCCCATTTGGCTTTTTGTGAATTTTTAGAACATTTTCTCAATTTACGGTTGAAAAAATTGAATCCCTAAAGAAAGTCCCTTAATAACCTAACTTACCTATGATGTAAAAGCCGAGAATGCCAAATGATATAATTAGTAAAGAAAATAAGCATGAATTACATATTTTTCTTTGAAATTTATTTTCAAAAGCAATATTCTTACAATTTTTAAAATACTCAGTCTCATCACTTAAATGTTGACTTATTTCCTCACAATTTTTGACATTCTTGTAATCAGTACTGTAATATATTTTCACAAGCTGTGAGAATTCTCACATAAATATCATCTTAAACTGTGTAATATTTCATTAAAGGGATACCATAGCTTACCTAATATTTCTCCTTACTGGTTACCAAAACAACTTCCCACTTTTTGATATTTTTATCTTTTACACTATGTTAGTATACTTTATTTTAACTTACTGACTAGGGGAAACCAAAGTAAGGCAATCAACTAGCATCCATAAGGATACTCTTTATGCTGATGTCTCATAAGTGCAATTTTTACACACACACACACACACACACACACACACACACACACCCTATCCAGAAGTAATGTCATATTTCATCTAATCTAAGGTAGCACCAATTGTTACATACTCTTCAATTATACTCCAGAAATTGCAAGGCAGACATTAATTTCACAATTGTTAAAATGTGGGGGGGAGGGAATATATTTCCTAGATAATGTACGGTATTAGAACTGAATACAGTACAAAAATATTTATAGAGAAGCAGGTTAGACTTGTCAAGAAATAGAAATAGAAAAACAGATTTCTAAACTGCTAAAATTACTGTCCTTAAGTTTCTACAGTTTCTTTTTTTTTTAAAAGATTTTATTTATTTATTTATTTATTTATTTATTTATTTATTTATTTGACAGAGAGAAACACAGCTAGAGAGGGAACACGAGCAGAGGGACTGAGAGAAGGAGAAGCAGGCTTCTAGCCTAGCAGGAAGCCCGATGTGGGGCTCGATCCTGGGTCTCCAGGATCATGACCTGAGCCGAAGGCAGTCGCTTAACCAACTGAGCCACCCAGGCTCCCCAAGTTTCTACAGTTTCAAGAGAACTTCATTCTGTCTCCACGTATGTTACACACAATTCAAAATTTTTACCTAATATTTTAGATCACTGCAGATTTAAAGTAACAAAATACCAAATTATTTTGGTACACTCCAAGAATGTGGGTAATGAAAGAGATTGTGAATTAAGGGTCACAAGAATGACTGATAACCATAAAGGAAAGGTCAATTTGTGTTTATTGTTTTCTAAGAAATATAGGAAGCAATTTGGCAATATGGAACAAGGACCTTAAATGTTCAAACCCTTTGATTATAAATTGTACCTCTGAAAATATATTTGACACATGGATAAGGATTTATTTACATATGTGTTTAACACTGCAAAAGTGAAAAACTTGAAATACCTTTAAGATCTAATAACAAAATGAAGTATTAATTTATTTGAAATCCTATAGTCTTTCCCCAACCCCCAGGGTATTTAATAATAACAATGAAGTTTCTTGTGTTAAATACTCTGTAAGTTCCACTTCACAGTATGAAACACTGTCCTTAGCAAATTCTCTTCTGAGAGGAGGACCCTTAACCTTCATGGCTTCTAAGCACTGCAACCACTATTTGGCTTTTAGATAGGTTGTCTCAGATAAACTGCCACTGAAGTGACTGTACCAGTTAAAAAAAAATGTCAGTGGTCATGTATGAGAATTACTCCTTTAAGGGTAATCAACCTAGAAATTTTTTCAACTACTGCTCAAAATAGTAAGAAACTTGGGGCACCTGGGTGGCTCAGTTGGTTAAGCGACTGCCTTCGGCTCAGGTCATGATCCTGGAGACCCAGGAATGAGCCCCACATCGGGCTCCCTGCTCGGCAGGAAGCCTGCTTCTCCCTCTCTCACTCCCCATGCTTGTGTTCCCTCTCTCGCTGTGTTTCGCTGTCAAATAAATAAAATCTTAAAAAAAAAAAAAAAAGTAAGAAACTTCTCCTGAAAACTGCCTATAATTACCATGTCACTCTTTTATATGTTAATTAAAGAGAAATTTTCTGGAATGTTTTCCCAAGTAAAGGTATCCTGAACAGCCAACCTGGCTAAATACAAGCAATACACATATCTAAGAACAACGCATAGAAGAGTCAGCACCAACAGTGTTGCAGTGAAAATGCTATTACATTTGTATTATAAAGTGGTATTTATGGTATTTATTAACTGAATCTGTACTGTCACTTATTTCATGGATAGAATAGAAGAAACAGAAGACTTACAAAGTGTACACAAACACATTAACCCAATGTTAAAAGCAGCATCACCATAAATAGGTTCACCTTCAGCTCAGGAATTCAAAAAATCTCTTCAGTGAAAATGTGACCTAGGGCACCTCGGTGGCTCAGTCGTTAAGCGTCTGCCTTCAGCTCAGGTCATGATCCCAGGGTTCTGGGATCGAGCCCTGCATCGGGCTCCCTGTTCAACAGGAAGCCTACTTCTCCCTCTCTCACTTCCCCTGCTTGTGTTCCCTCTCTAGCTGTGCTTCTCTCTGTCCAGTGAATAAATAAAATCTTAAAAGAAAGAAAGAAAGAAAAGAAAGAAAGAAAATGTGACCTAAAGAATAAAGTATGCACAGAGGTGGGAAAGAATAGTACCTAGTAGAGGTGAGAAAACACTTCACAACATGGACTTAAAGGTACGACTTTAGTTAAAAGTTTGCAGACATTTCCAGCTCAGAGGACAAGAAGTTGCATTTATAATGGTTTGCTTAGTAGTCCATGATTAATAACAGAGTTTATTTAACTAAAGTGGGGGAGAGAAGAATTTAATCACTGATAGAGATTTTTAATAGTATGGTTTGCTAAGGAATTAACTTCCAGTTCCTCCAGGTATGTGTTCAGTCTTCAATATTGCTGCTTTGTCATATTTGCTACTACTGTAATTAAAAATCTATGAACAGAGTTGTTTAATGTCTGCCTCCACGGCCAGATTGTAAATGCCAGGGAAACAGAGATTATACCTGTTTCATTTGTTGTGTACCCCAATTACATAGCAAAGCACCCTAACACATAACAGTCAATTAGTAAATACTGCTCAGTGACAATACTGGCAAAGGTTGTGTGGGAAATAAGCACGCTCATTCACTGAGTAAAAACTGACGCAAGACCTCTGAAGGACACTAAATACATATTTTGGTCTAATGCCCAAAGGCCAAGATATTAAAAAAAACAGTATTTAGGTGAGGCCAAAGTTAAAACCAAATACCATCTAATATAAAAACTTTTGTTAGAAGTTGAAAATCTTGAAATTTTAATGGTTATCTTGCTTATTATGAATGCTGGAACACCAAATCATTCTACAAAGACTAAATAAAATCTCTATTCTCCCCGGTATTAGGATTCAAACTCTATAAACATTTATTAGTTCAAAGTGGCTGTATAACACAGATATAAGCAGACAACTGACTACTGACAAAGTGCAGAGGCAATTCAGTAGAGAAAGTGTTTTAATAAGTGGTAAAACAAGTTTATGTGCAAATGTAAAAAAAAAAGGTATTTCAATCCATACCTTGTAGCATATACAAAAATAAACTAAAAATGGATGGTAGACCTAAATGTAAAACCTAAAACCATACACCTTCCTTTGTTATCTTGGACTAGGTAGATTTATTAGATATAATACTCAAAACACAATCCATAAAAGAACAAATTGATATATTGTACTTCATGAAAATTACAAGATTTTAGTCTTCAAAGTATTGTTAGAACAAAAAGCCAAGTTCCAGACTAGGCAAAAATATTTGCAAGGCATAAATGTAACAAAGGACATATCTAGAATATATTTTAAAACTCCCAAAACTGGGTTTAAAAAAACACAATTAAAATGATGAGCAAAGGGTTTGAACATATACTTCACCAAAGAAAATATATGGATGGTAAATAACTACACAAAAGATGTTTAACATCATTAAAAGATGCGAATTAAAAGCAAAATAAAATGTTCCTCCTGAATGGCTAAAATTAAAAAGACTGACCATAGGAAATGTTGTTAAGGATACAGAACTAGAACTATCATATACTGGTGGTAGGAATATAAAATGATACAAGCATTTTGGAAAATAATTTGGCAGTTTCTTAAAAAGTTAAAACATACCTACGTATGATCCAGCTGGTCTCCTTGGTATTTACCCACAAGAAATGAAAGCTTATGGGGGCACCTGGTTGGCTCAGCTGGTAGAGCATGAGCCTTGTGATCTTGGGGTTATTAGTTTGAGTCCTACATTGGGTATACAAATTACTTAAAAATAAGACCTTTAAAAAGTACTTTAAAAATAAATTTAAAAAAGAAATGACAACTTGAACAGCCAAAAAGCAGAAAGACGGCCCTAATATCTATCAACAGATGAACAGACAAGCAAATCAGGGTATAGTTATAGATTGGAATAATACTCAGCAAAGAGAAAAATGAAACACTGAAACGTTTAACAACCTTTAAGAATCACAAAATAATTATGCTAACTAAAATGCAGGCAGAAAATTAAGGTTCTCTTTAGGTAAAATTCTAGAAAATTACCTACAGTGACAGAAAAAACTTACCTACAGTGATATAAAAAAGATCAATGGTTGCTAAGAAATGCATAGTGGGGAGGTATGGAAGGAAGGGATTACAAGAAAGAATGAGAAAAAACCTTTTGGAGGTGATGACATATTCACTATATTGCTTGCAGTGATGGTGCACAGGTGTGTAGACACATCAAAATATCAAACTGTACACTTTAAATATGTGCGAGTATGTCAATTATATTCAGTAAAACTACTTTTTTCAAAAGCACAAAGTATTAGCAATATGACTCCTACAGGTCATAAATGCTTACATAGTATATATCGCATTCATTTTGTTTTTACTTGTCACCTAATAGTTGTAAAAGACGACATGGCTTATGAAACTCATAAGAAAATCACAGGGAGACCCTCAGGAGCTTCACAGGGGGAACTGTGAAAAACAGCCAAACAGGCTTTTGTCTGTTTGTTTAGAATAAATTTGTGGCTCCTGATAAGGTTGTATGAACATACTTCACTATCGCCAAATTCAGCAAATCCTGGGAATACTTAACAGCTCAGGAGCACAGAAGTCAGATATGACTTTCAAGTACTTACTCATGTTTTTAGAACAGGACTGAATGGCAGTATCTTGGATGAGGATTTTCCTATCTTGAATGAATTTTTGAAATACGAGCTATACGTATTTCAGATACATCTGTTCCAAGACACAGGCAAAGCTCTAATATTTTGGATATCAAAGTTGCTATGGTTCAGTAACCCATTTGGAAGACAAAGGCAGAGGGGCAGTTATTGTCTATTGTTTTATACTGCTCCAGTTTGAAGTAGAAATAGTTCACAATAAAGAATTCATAGCCTGTTTATCTCTGCCTTATTATAGGTATTTCCCCCACCCTCATTATCCAACAGTATCTTTGGGTGAGGATGAGATCATATTTAAAACACACACCCACCAGTGAACAATAGCAAGTACTATAAATCTGCATTCAAGTACTGTAGGTACATTCGAGCACTGCAGGCACGCTACGTTGGGACCTGAGCAGACTCTATTTTAAGTGTCTGCTTTGGATCACATTAAAGAATTTGGTGTCAGTCAGCCTGCTTTTTTGAATTAAAGATAATTTTTTTTCCTTTCTTTTTTTTAAAAGATTTTATTTATTTACTGACACAGAGAGAGAGATCACAAGTAGGCAGAGAGGCAGGCAGAGAGCGAGGAGGAAGCAGGCTCCCCACTAAGCAGAGAGCCCAATGCGGGCCTCAATATCAGGACCCTGAGATCATAACCTGAGCCGAAAGCAGAGGCTTTAACCCACTGAGCCACCCAGGCACCCAACTTTTTTTCTTTCTTGAAACAAACGAAACAGAGGACACTGAGAAGAAGTATATTTAAAACAATTTGTGGATGTTGTAACTCAGCTGAATAAATCCCCCACTGCCCAATTCTGCATTATCTAAGATCAGAACTTAGATAAATGAAAACCCATTTTTCACAAGAAAATACATAATTATTCGTACATTTAGCTATCACACTCTCAATGGTCTCATTAATAGGCAATCTTAGTCCCTATTTAATTATTTGAAAGCACTTACATAATTGGTTTGGTACATAAAATTGGCAAATTTCACAATTATTAACAGTTATAGCATTTTGCTCCTTCATGGTACACATTGAAACTTCAATTTATAGGATTTCAATGCATGAATCACATAAGCAATACTTCGAATCATAATGAGAATACTTGCCATTATTTCAAAGTAACAAGAAGTCCAAATATCATATTTTGTTCTTATACTGACATTGTTACAGAGTAGATATGATGGGCAGCCTATGCTATCACAAGACGGTAGATCACTCATAATTCAGGGATGCTAGAAATGTTCAAGGCAAAAAAATAAAAAATAAAAAATAAATAAAAAATAAAAAATAAAGAAATGTTCAAGGCACCTAGCTACTCAGGTTCCCAAAGACTCAAGCTAAATGATTTGGCAGATTTCAGCACAATACTGAGGACAAATCTTAACTTTTATGCATTGCTAAATTCTAGAGTAATTTGGTCATTCCCACCAAATTTCAAAATATACATATCCTTTGACCCAGTTCTTCCATTTCCAGGAATTTCCTTAATGTGTACAAAATGTCCTATTGTCAAAATATTATAGCCTGTTTCTCATATCAAAAGTTTGGAAACATCCATTATTATGGAGACTAGTTAAATAACTTGTCATAGTATAAATGGCTGTAATACTCGGTGGTATTAAGATAGACTCTGGAAAGTGATGGCCTGGATTCAAATCCTGAGTCATATTATGAGCTCTGTGACATTGTTAGGCATTCAACCACCTCATGCCTAATCTGCCTCATTTAGTAAATGGGATAAATACAGCACCTATTTCATAAGGTTTCTGTGTAGCTTCCATGAATGAATACAACTAAAACATTAGGAAAAGTGCCTGGATCAGTAGTAAAGTATCAATAAATGCTACATATGATGATGATGATGACACATTAGTACACTTGAATACTAGACTACTATTTACAAGAATGATGTAGGGGTGCCTAGGTGGCTCAGTTGTTAAGCTCTGCCTTCGGCTCAGGTCATGGTCCTGGAGCCCTGGGATGGAGCCCTGCATTGGGCTCCCTGCTTGGAAGGAAGCCTGTTCTCCCTGTCTCATTCCCTCACTTGTGTTCCCTTTCTAGCTGTGTTTCTCTTAGTCAAATAAATATATAAAATCTTTAAAAATAAATAAACAAAAGAATGATGTAGCTTCAACTGTACAAATGCCAAAAAATCTCCAAGATAACCAAATAAAAAATGTAATGTCCAGAACAATGTGAAAAGGTACTACCTTTGTGAAAAAAATTAAAGATTGGGAGAGGAAAAAACACACACACATAAGTACATAATTTTTACTGCATCTGTACATGTATTATCCACTCAACTTGATTAAAAATATTATTAAATGACTCAATAATTAAACCATGCAATAAAATTACTTTATATGCCTAACTGAACAAAAAGCAAAGTAACTAAATAATAATGACAAATATTTATATATACTATGTACCAACAGTTATCTAATCACTCTTCTTATATAATTCATTTAATCCTTACAACACTTAACAAAATAAATACTCTTATTATCTCTCGTTTAAAGCTGAAATGCAGAAAGATAAAAACAACTTCCTCCAAAGTCACACTGGTAGGAAGTAGCAGAGCCAGGATGTGACCCAGTCTTAGCCCTTAACCTCCTTGCTATGTTGCCTCTCAATACTACTTGTTATTTACATATATCCCAATTATTTTCAAAAAAGAAATCTGTATGTGTTGTGATAAAGAACATATATACCATCAAGTTAGTAATATTGGTAATGAAAAGAGGAAAGCAAAAAAGATGAACATGAGAAACAAATATAGATGTTTTAAACTTGCAACAAATCCAATGCTAAAGCATCTGCCATTTTTTTTTTTTTTTTAAGATTTTATTTTTTTGGTCAGATACAGAGAGCACAAGCAGGGGAACAGCAGAGCACAGAGTATGATGCAGTACTTGATCCCAGGACCCTGGGATCATGACCTGAGCCGAAGGCAGACACTTAACCAACTGAGCCACCCAGGTGCCCTGACATTTTCTATTACAGCCTTGAATGATGTATTAACTTCAGCATCTTAAAAGGACTGAAACAAAGAATTAAATAATTGTCAATACTTTTAAAAAAGATTTCATTTATTTATTTAACAGAGAGAGATCACAAGGCAGGCAGGGGCGCGGGGGGGGGGGGGAGCAGGCTCCCTACTGAGCAAGAGAGCCCGATGCGGGCCTCCATCCCAGGGCCCTGAGATCATGACCTGGGTTGAAGGCAAAGGCTTTAACCCACTGAGCCCCCAGGCACCCAACTGTCAATAATTTTAATTTTGCCTCTTTAAAGACATTCTTATTTGAGGGGCACCTGGCTGGTTCATGGGTAGAACATGTAACTCTTAATCTCAGAGTCATGAGTTCAAACCCCACATTGGCCATAGAGCTTACCAAAAAAAAAAAAAAAAAAAAAGAAGATACTCTTATGCGATGCTTTCTTAAGGAAAGTTACTCATATATGTAGTTTTTTGGGGTCTTTTTATTAACTAAGACTCAAATGTGGATTTTTCCTTATTCTGATTTTGTCATATGATTAAGTCAGGTGATATACCTCATATTTGTGCAATATTCTCTGTATCTCCCAGGCATAAAGGGTTTGTGGAAAACTTAAAAACTACACCAAAAATAAAAGGTATATTTGTTTATATATAAACAAATCTTGTAAAGCCTAGCATTTCCCTGCACATTTTTAATGATAATTTCTTATTGGGTACACAATGGTTACCACATACACAAAATTAAGGAGAACTTATGGAATTATCAGGATAATTTATATACTTGTCCCTCAGACGTGAGAATAAGTCAAAAAACATTTCAGATAATTGCCATTTCTGGTCATTTCAAGTAGTATTTTCCTCCTTCCTAATTCCTTCTTTGCCCTATCGGAATTTTTTTTTTTTAATGTCAATGACTTGGTTTTTTTGTAATTACAGAAACACTATGTTCGTTGGAAAAATAAAACCACAGTAATATAGAAAAGGGTAAGGATGAAAGTAAAAATCACCTGAAATGCCCATCCAACCACTCTGAGATGGTCACTAAACATTTTGGTGACTGTCTTTTCCTACAATTCATCTTGTACAGACATGTGTAAACAGTTTTACATGTATGTTATCGCAGCTACTCCTTTTTCTTCCTTTATTTTCTCCTGCCAACATTAACTGTTTAAGCATACACAAAACTCAAAGTGTTTTTTAAACTGTTTTATAAAAATGGGATCTCATTACATACATTTCTCTAACTTTGCCTTTGTCACTTAAGATACATGATGGAGATCCCTTCAACTCATCAGTACAGATTTAAATCCTATTTTTTAATGACTTCAAAAATATTCCATGATATGCCTGTGCCATGATTTATGTAACAATACTCCTATTGACAGTCATTCCCTTTGTTCCCAGGTTTTTGCTACGATAAAACATCGCTGCAATTATCATTCACATAAATGCTTACTTGTCTTTTTTTTTTTTCTTTTTTAAAAGATTTTATTTATTTGAGAGAGACTGAGCACATGAGCAAGAGGAAGGACAGAGGAAGAGGGAGAAGCAGGCTCCCCACTGAGCAGGAAGCCTGACAAGGGGCTTAATCCCAGGACCCAGGATCATGAACTGAGCCCAAGGCAGACACTTAACTGACTGAACCACCCAGGCACCCTAGCTTGTCTTTATTTCTAAGGAAAAGATGCTACAGTGTGGGACTGCTGGGCGGAAGAATATATATTTTCGATATTAACAGATACTACCTGATTTGTTTACTAAAAAAACTGTAACAATTTACATCTCCACTAGCATCCTGCGAGAAAATCCTTTACCACAGATCTCTACTAGCAGTAGGTTTACCACTTAATATTTGCTAGTCAGAAAAGAATATTTCATTGTTAGCTTATTGATTACTAGTGAGATTTTATGTCTTTTTTAACGTTTGTTGAATGGGTTTCTCTCTCTCTTTAAGATTTTATTTATTTATTTGACAGAAAGAGATCACAAATAGGCAGAGAGGGAGGCAGAAAAAGAGAGGGACGCAGGCTCCCTGCTGAGCAGAGAGCCCGATTTGGGACTCGATCCCAGGACCCTGAGATCATGACCTGAGCCTAAGGCAGAGGCTTAACCCTCTGAGCCACCCAGGTACCCCTGGATTTCTCTTCTATGAAGTTCCGGTCACATGTTTATCTATGTTTCTATTGTATGGACTTTTACTTAATATGTAATAGTTCTTATGAATGTTAACTCTTTAGCTGTTATACATATTTTAAACACTTTTTTTCTGATCTGCCTTTTGTCCTTTATCTTTGCCATTGAAAGCTACTACATCTAGACTGTATGTACAAAGAAAATTCAGGGGATTAATATTTTAAATATTTTACTGTTTACATTTAAGCTTTTAATCCTTCAGAAATTATTTTGTGCCTGTGCTGCAAAAGCAGCAGTTCCATTTTATTTTCTTCTAGGCAGAGAAGTTGTGTCAGTTACATTTACTATATATGTGCCACTTTCTCCCATTGGATTGAAAAAGAGCTTTGTCATGTATTAAATTACTTTATATGCAGGGATTTATTTCTACTTTTAAAATTTTGCTGTACTTATATAAGCCTAAAAATATATCCACACTGATAAAAGTAAATAATTTATTTAGTTATCTGGATAAATTGAAATTGGATAATTGAAACTTAAGTTATTCAGATAATTAAGACGAAATCATTATTTAAATGTCTTAATTCTCCATATCAAATCTAAAAAATTTTGCTGCCCAAAGCAGACTATTGACTGTAGAAATTCACATGCACAAAAGGAAGAGTAATAAATTCAAAATCTTTCTTCAATCTCCTAGTCTAGAGATAATCACTTATTTGACGTATTTCCTTCCAACTTTTCCAATATGAATATATAAACACTACTGCATAAAGCTTTTTTCATCATGTTCTTTCTTCAATTTTACAAATATTCTTCAAATTAATTAGTCTTCTCCATTTTACTTTTAAATAACACTCCTTTTTTAAAAAAATTAAAGAACTATCTAAAACAAAATATGAAGTTTGGTTGTTTTTCATTGCTCACACACAATTGGAGCTCTTATCAGGTCTTACCAATAATCATACCAAGCATTATTCATTTCACTTTCAATAAAGTATACCTAACTATTCTTCAGAAAAGAAACAAAACATAACATAGGTATAATTTTTTAAAAAATTTACCACCAAAAGAACAACAGTTTTTATAGATATCTTTAAGGTTCAAAACTGACAAATTTTTGATACCGAAAAAAAATAGCACAGGTTAAATCTAAAAATACCTATGAATACCAATTTTTACTTTTTAAAAGCTTTTATTTGTTTATTTGAAAGAGAGAGAGAGCAAGAGAGGGAACACGAGCAGGGAGAGCAGGAGAGGGAGAAGCAGGCTTCCTGCTAAGCAGCGAGCCCAGTGTGGGGCTCAATTCCAGGACCTGGGATCATGACTTGAGCTGAAGGCAAATGCTTAACAACTGTGCTACCCAGGCACCTTGAATACCAATTTTTAAAAGCAGTCTAATTGTGGTTATAAAATTTATTAAATAGAGCTAATTACAAACAAATGTAAAGGGGAGTTTTAAATAAATTAGTCATAATTTTATTCACAGTAGCTATTTAAAAAAAATTTTTTTTAGTTATTTATTTGACAGAGGGAGAGATCACAACTAGGCAGAAAGGCAGGCAGAGGGAGGGGAGGAAGCAGGCTCCCCACTGAGCAGAGAGCCCGATGTGGGCCTCGATCCCAGGACCCTGAGATCATGACCTGAGCCAAAGGCAGAGGCTTTAACCCACTGAGCCACCCAGGCGCCCTCACAGTAGCTAATTTTAAAAATAGCTTTGATAGTTTCAAGTAAAAAGAAGAATCTATACTGTGAATATATACATCCATTCCAGTTCTCTATATATACATACATACACAAAAACCATATATGTATATATATGTTTTACTATATATACACTATATACATATACTACATGCATAAAAGAATACATTTATACAAACCAGAGTCACTTTCATTTCACAATAGGAAAAAACAGAATTGTAAAACTTTTAGTCTCTACAGAAGGAAATTAAATGGAAAAACTGACCACAATTTATTTCACCAAAATACAGACGTTGACATTAAATTCAATAATCTCTTCATAAAATTTCCTTATAACAAATAAGTAATTCAGGATTATGGTAAAACATAAACTCATGATAACTATATTTCAATTATTGTTTAATTTACTGGTATTTTCCAATATAAAACCACTAGTCTTTGTGAATCATGAATTTAGAAGAAAATTTTTTTACTCCAGTTCATATCCCTGTTATATTTTCTACATATCTTTCTACATACCCTTACTTCATATGAGGACAAAAAGGAAATATAAAGAGATGTAAAATAAAAGGTAAAAATTTTAAACATAAGCATAAACTTAAAAGTCCCTGCTCTATAGCTCTGTACAGTTTTAATATATTCTTATAAGGCACTGTAGGCATAAAAATTTAGAAAGAAAAGAACTACCTCCTTATATTTATTCTACATATTAATAATCATAAGCATTGGAAAACCTATATAAAAAATATTAAGTCAATGAAGTTGCCAAAATAATGGGACTTATGTTGGTATTTCTCAGCTTCTACTGATAAATCTGTTTTAGAATATTTGCTATAAGTACATTTTTCTAGTTCCTCCATTTTTTGGTAATAGCTTCATTTCAAATTCTATGTTTCTCTACATCCCAAACTTGTTCTCCAATTTTACAGGATGCCTTAAGTCTCCTTTAAAAATTCAGTATAAAGGAGGCACCTGGGTGGCTCCATCGGTTAAGCAGCTGCCTTCAGCTCAGGTCATGAACCCAGGACTCTGGGATCAGGCCCCAAATTGGGCTCCCTGCTTAGCGAGGTGCCTGCTTCTGTCCCTCACCCAGCTCATGCTTGCTCAAGCGCTCATATGTGCATGTGCTCTGTCTTAAATGCATAAAATCTTTAAGAAAAATCAGTATATAAAACCGAACCAGATAAGAGTAAAGTTAACAAAAATTTACAAAGTATGTACCAGGCTCCTTATATTCATGATCTAATTTAATAGCACCTATAGGATAAACTTAAATATGAGAAGATTTAAGTTTAGATTAAATAAATTGTCCAAGGTCATACAGCCTAAATAAGTGGTAGGGCCAGAGCCAGAACCAGAACCCAGGTCTGTATGACTGGGAAATCTATTTTCATAAAATCTACACTATATTGCTTTACATTTAAATACCACTTAGTTTTGGGGACGTCTGGGTGGCTCAGTCGTTAAGCGTCTGCCTTCAGCTCAGGTTATGATCCCAGGGTCTTGGGACAGAGCCCCACATCCGGCTCCCTGCTAAGCGGGAAGCCTGCTTCTCCCTCTTCCACTTCCCCTGCTCATGTTCCCTCTCTCGTTGTCTCTTTCTGTCAAATAAATAAAATCTTAAATACCACTTAGTTTTTAAAATACTTTCACACAGATTACCTAGGGTTTATCTCACTTGAACTCACAATACCCTTGAAAGGAAGATTCTCAAGTATCAAATCCTAAGCCTCCACTCCCAACTTTACTTTAAAAAGCAAATAACTAAGGTGGCAAGGTTGAAAGATCATCCTCTGATTTACACTCTAGTGCTGTATCAGTTGTAGCCTATACAGAGACACATTTTAAGGACAACTCACTTTCCTTCCCTTCTCTTCCATATATGGGCTATAACCATATCCACTAGTAAACATGTATGCTGTGAAACTGAGTTGATCACAGCATTAATAAAGTCTATGCTTCTGTCTATTCTTCTGACCAGGATTTGGATGGTTATTATTACCAATTTATAGTTGAAAACCAATACTTAGTATACAACCTTAGAAGGAGCTATGATTTTTAAGAGATTTAAAACTAGTTTAACCTTCCTGTCAAACACTCAATAAATAAATAAAATTTACTAAAGACTCATCAGGTACTTCAGCATCCTGGTTGTGAAGACGTAACAGCAGTCACTATCCATGAACGCCTAGCAACTTTATGGTTTACTAAGGAACAGCCCAGCCAACAGTAATCAAATACAATGTGCTAGAAGTGAAAATAAAAGAACAGAAAATAGTGTGTGTGCTATAGGACTGAGGGGCTAGTTCTGCCAATAGGGGGACAAAGCATTCTTGGTGGTGCTGATAATCAATAAAGGCAGAGAGATATTAAGAAAGACCTCAGAGTAAGCCTTATAAGCAGTATCAGGGATCTTAACACAAAAACTCTTGTGGGTCCTTTACTGTTGGGACTACAGCACAATTTCCTAATGAAGTTAAGGTTTCTCTATGTAACACTAATAAACTGATAAAAAGCTAGCTTCAGGGGCACCTGGATGGCTCAGTTGGTTAAGCATTTAACTCTTGATTTTGGCTGGGGTCATAACCTCAGGGTTGTGGGATCAAGCCCCAAGCCTCCAGCTCTGTTCCCAAGCATGGGGTCTGCTTAGCCCTCTCCCTCTGCTCTTACCCTAGCTCTCTCTAAAATAAATAAATGGAGGGTGCCTGGGTGGCTCAGTGGGTTAAAGCCTCTGCCTTTGGTTCAGGTCATGATCTCAGGGTCCTGGGATCCAGGCCCACATCGGGCTCTCTGCTCAGCAGGGAGCCTGCCTCCTCCTCTCTCTCTCTGCCTGCCTCTCTGACTGCTTGTGATCTCTCTCTCTGTCAAATAAATAAAGAAAATCTTTAAAAAATAATAATAAAATAAAATAAATAAATGGAATCTTAAAAAAGGGGCGCCTGGGCTTTCAGCTCAGGTCATGATCCCAGGGTCCTGGGATGGAGCCCTGCATCTGGCTCCCTGCTTCTCCCTCTCTCACTCCCCCCCTGCTTGTGTTCCCTCTAGCTGTGTTTCTCTGTCAAAGAAATAAATAAAATCTTAAAAAAGAAAAAAAAAAAGCCAGCTAGTTTTAGAAATGGCTTCCTAGCTTCTAATCACTTGTGTATGAATCATGCATAATGTCAAAGCTCTTTTTTACACTCAACTTTAATAGCAATTAAAGTCACCAATTCCTGCTGTTAATCTCATTACTGGTCTAAGCTACTGCTTTCAGAGTTGACTAAAATTGGGGAAATTGTGAAAAAAACTGCAGACTCATTCACAACCTCTTTCATATTGCCATTTCCCCCTCTAGTACTCAATGCTCTTTAGCTGGTTTTTCTCTTTCCTCCTTTGGTCTCACCCAGACAGGACTGGTTTGGACTTCCAGCGCTTTTAAAAAATGTGGCTTATTTGCTGGAATGTCACCTGGCCAATGAAGCAACACCGCTTATGTTTTTCTCTCCTCTAGAGATCAGAGAACGTCACTCAGGAGCAAATTAATGGATAAAACTATATTTGTTTTGGTAGCAAGCATGACTACATAAACATACCAGTAGACTAGGACAATAGCACAAAAATAGTAAATCCAGGATAGAAATCTTGCTTATTACTTAGGGAAAGGAACATTTTTAAAGATATGTTTTTTAGCAAGGAGCATCAATAGGTCCGTTTTTCTATTTAGAACGTACTATAAAAATGTCTTGTTAAATTAATATTACACTAGAATTTTAACTTTTTGTTCCCCTTAACAAAATCAGTTTCTTTCCTTCTTTTTTTTTTTTTTAAAGATTTTATTTATTTGACAGACAGAAACACAGCTAGAGACTGAACACAAGCAGGGAGAGAGAGAGAAGCAGGCTTCCTGCTGAGTGGAGAGCTTGATGAGGAATTGATGTGGGGTTCGATCCAGGGACTTCAGAATCATGACCTGAGCCAAAGGCAGACGCTTAACGACTGAGCCACCCAGGCGCCCCCAAAATCAGTTTTTAGTTGAGAATTTGGATGATAGAAAAAACCAAAACAAATCAACCACATCTACTACTCCAGATAAAGAATTCCATCTTCCTCACTTTTCAGGCATCTACTGGATTATTGTATTATATTGGCTAGGAAACTACAAGGTTTAACAGAGAACATGACTTTTCAGATTTTAAAAAAAGTGTAATTTAAATTTTAAAAATCTAATTTGTAATTTCTGTAAGGTCTTTCAACTTAAAAGAATCAGGGGACTTTCTGAGTTTGCAGTGTAAATAAAATAGTTTAACCCCAAACTGAAAAACACTCTGCCCTAAAGCATTGTTTAGGGTCAAAACATTGGTTATACATTATATATGAAGTGGGAGTACACTGGGTTGGGCAAACACCTAAGCAAAATAATTTCTGTATTTTCACAAAACACTATTCATCAAAATCTGAAGAAATCACTTGGAATTATACAAATAGGGAAGGCTAAGAAGGACTATAAGTGCTGCTTAATATAAATTTACCCAGTGGTCAAGGAACTGATTGGGAACAGCAATTAGGTAGGACTTCAGGTAGAAACGATAGAAGAGAATGTCAGAGGCAGAAAAGATGAAGTAAAGCAGTATTTTGACTTAACCTTCTTACCTCTAAGTTTAAGGTCAAATACATTTGGTTTCATTCTATTTCCAGTCTAATCAGTTTCTGAAAAATTACTTCCCTGTCTGGGAAATCCAGCCAGTTTTCCATAAACTAGTCTGGGTCTCCTGCAGAGCACGAAACCGCAACACCATCATCTTTCAACGCCTCCCCATTCAATTCAGACTGGCGCATTACCAACACCTTCTGTTTTGAAGCTAGTATATCTTTATTCTTTCAACTGTTTTCTCCCTTCCTGCACCATAAAATTAGAGAAAGGTAAAAGGCCTTTTACCCTTCCAGGCCCAACAAAATTATATGAACATCTACAGAACGCCTCATAGAGGCATGTCAGATTACAAACTCCGAATTACTGCGAAAGCACATTGGGAGCAAGCTTTTCAGTGACTCCGCAGTGAAGGCCACATCAGTGACACTCTCTCCCAAGCCCGTCTCACCGGAGACGCCTCTGCCTCCAGGGTTTTTCCTACCTCCCAGCTTCCCAGCCCAAGGCTGAAGATAAAGACCGAGCAGGGCCTCCGCAAACGAATGGGCTTTGGGGAATAAGACCCGGAGACTACTGCGGACCCCGAGAAATGGCTGGACCAAACCCATTACCCGAAGCCTCGGACTCCGAACAGAGAACCATAATGGCCGCACTCATCCCTAACCCCGGGAAAGGTGGACGTCTCACCCCTAAGTGGCGGGGCGACCACAGTGGGGAAAGCGAGGGTCAGGAGAACTGGAGAAAAGAGCTCCTAGCCAATGCAGGATGACAGCGGGGAGGAAGCCCCGGACAACGGAGGCCGGCCGTTCACACTTTCTCTTCTCTTCCCACCCCTTCTCCTCTTCCCACCAGACGCCGGTTACCGGTCGCCGCTCACCGGTCGCCGCTCACCTGCCGGGGCGCGAGGGGCAGAAACAGTACGGATCACGAACCAAAGGCTCTGTCACTGCAGGAGGGGAAGTCTTCAGCTGCAGAGGAGGGCGGCCCTAGACAGTCACGTGATCTCAAGCTCCGCCCTGCCCCCCCCCGCCCCAGGCAGGCGTGCTGCATTTCGGGGACCTGGGTTTTTGTGAATCGTTTGAGTATTTATTTTCTTGCAATAAAGCCAGAGAAAAAACAAAAAAAAAATTCGCAAAGATTATATCGTAAAGTGTAATGTAGAAGGCGTGCGTGATGTGGGTTAAAGTGCATTGCTAAGGAAGTGACGTTTATGCGACGATCCAGGGACCGGACATGGCGACGGCATTCCGTCCCACAGTGGTCCGCGGATGAAAGCCCAGGCTTAATATCAGGCAATCACGTGACCGCAAAACTTGGATCGTGCTGGACGGAAGCCAAGTTATCCAGCCGATTGTTAATTACGCTAGTCTTAAAAACATCTCATTTCACCCTTCCACAGATTTCTTCCCATTTAGAAGAACCATCTTTATAAAGTCCTATTAGGAGACAGCATTTGAAGGTCATTCTGAAAACTACCAACTGGAAGAACAGGACCGGGCCGGGGAAGCTTGAATTTGCTAAAATTGAAGACGAAAGGGAGGGGCGGAAAAATCCGGATTTTACCGCCGGGGCCTACCAGGCAAGCCCCACAAGTAGTGTCGTAAGGGATGGGAGGAGAAAGATGACGCCAGAGGCCCCAGCCCAGTAGGAAAATGGAGGTCCTGAAACGGAGGGGGAAGGGTGCGCGGAGTCCAGCAGTGCGGCTGCGCGCGAGGCGGCCGGCGCGCCGGCGCGCAGAGGGGGCGGGGTGAAAGGTCAGAGCGCGGCGGCTGCTCTGGCTGGCGGCGGCGGCGGGCGGTAGTGGGTAGCCTCGCGTGCACGTGTGGAGAAGCGGCGGCACAGCGCGGCGGCGGGAGACACCCCCGCCCCCTCCGGAGACGCAAGGCTGCGCTTGACTCTCGCGGCCTCCGTCACCCGCTCAGCTCCCTGCCCTAGGCGGGGAGGCGGGCTTGTGGGGGTTGAGTGGCCCGAGCTGAGGGCGCGGAGAGCTCAGGGCGGCAACGACAACGGCGTTCGTATCAGTGGTAACAACGGCCTCAGCAGGCGGGGAAGATGAAAGGGTGAGGAAGGGCAACCGAGCAGGGCCGGGCCAGCGGGGCAGAGGGGCTGCGAAGACGGGGAGAGAGTTTGGGCGAAGACCCAACGGAGGGAGATTTCTGGGCTTCTCTCTGTTCAGCGGAGGGGGCGGATTCTCGGCGCGGGGCTGTTGGCGGGCTGAAAAGGGCCAGCAGAGGCAAGCCCCCGGGAACCCAGGATTTCGGCCCGGAGGATGAATGTGGGTTGAACGGAGACTAGCAGTCGAGGGGGGCAACGGGGAAAAGCTCTTGTGAGGCGCCTTGGGCCTCCTACGGACGGCTGAGCCACCCCCGGCCCGCCACTCCAAGTGGAGTGGTCTGGTTGCCCTCTTTAGATCCAGGCTCAACCCTGGGACCTGCAGTCTTTGACACCTTTCAGTCTTATTCACACTTGGGAGCTGTGCAGAACCTTCTGGAGGGAGAAGGAATTGGAATAAAGAGCATAGAGATGAGTATTAAGAGCTAGTGACTCAACTGGATTTGGGTTGGGTCAGAGCGAGTGGAGGAGGGGGAGAGCGTGAGCTCTTGTAGTCTTGGGGTGCCAAAATGTTTAAGGAAGTATTGCTGATCAGTAGGTGGAGCTATGGCTCCAGCAGTTTGCTATTGCCCCTGTGCTTGGGGGCGGGGGGCGGTCCTCGGTTACTACAACGAAGCTTTTTTCAGGTGATTAGCAAGATTAATATTTTTTCAGCTTCCCTTTTGAATAAAATTAGGGATTATTTTGGTTCGGTTGTTTCCATTTGGATATCACCTTACTATTAAATTATGTACCATTAAAATATTAACTACATAATACGGTGTTTTAAAATATTTCCTAAATTAGCCGTTTTGGAGCTCTCCTTGTCAATGTTAAAAGCTTTCTGAGATGTTTGAATTTTTTTCTATTAATAGCAGGTCAGTTAAAGAAATTGTAACTATCTGTTGAGGTAGTAAAGTCTTTGAAACTGTTCAGCATTTTGAGGAGGAAATAAAAGCCAGTCTTCGAAATAATCTCATGCTGCCTAAAACAAGACTCTCGGTGTGTAAATGTGATTGGGGTCGAAGAGGCCCAAGAAAGGTTAATTAACGTTAGGTCTGTACATGATTCCTTATTCTGATTTTGCTTTAAATACTGGAAATTCATTCTAATGTTGAATTGTATGTTTTACATTAAAGTTCAGAAATGAAGAAATTTTCATAGTAATTGCACGCTAAACATTAAGTTCTAAAAGAGTTCTGATCAGAATACTAAGTTAGGTATGAAAAGTATTTGTAGCGGTTGAATCCTGATCTAGGAAGTTTGGTTATTTTATATATGATCCAATATAGTTTAGCGAGATTTTTCTTTTTTTCCCCTTTCTGTTATTCGTTTTTATTCTTTTTTAAATATTTTATTTATTTGACAGAGCAGAAGCAGGGGGGAGAGGGAGAAGCAGAGACTCCCTGCTGAGCAGGGAGCCCTGCCAGGGTTGGATCCCTGGACCATGACCCCAGAGGAAGGCAGATGCTTAACTGACAGCCATCCAAACACCCTTCATTTTTTATTTTTACCAGTACACAATACTTCTCATCTTGTTCTGTTAGACTACTAAAAATGAGGCTGAATAGTTCCCACAGTTGAGACTTCATGGATTTATAAAGGAGGATTTAAAAGAAATTCTGTATTTTTAGATCCAAAATCTTTGGTCTAGCTCAGTCTTGGTAGGGTGTAATATTCTGTTTCTTTGGCAACAGAAATGGGGTCAAACAGTGGTATTATTCACAGTCTATCTTCAGTTAATACACTCATTAGGCAATTACTTTTTTACTTAAAATGGTGATTTATGTGTAACAAACAATGGTGGCAAATTCCCAGAAACAAGTAACTGGCCAAATTTAGAGAAAATGTATAGTTACTGAATTTGTACCGCAAGCTAGTAGCTATCCTTGAAGAGTTTTTAGATCTAGTTCCTGTCACTTATGATTGGAAAATTAAAGTTGTGTTCCTAGTGGTAAACTTTAAATGGTTTCACAGCAATAGTCCCTTTAACTTCCCAGATGAATGAATAACTACCAGGTAAGAAGGGACTTTAAAATTTTTTTCATTTCTAAGTTTTGTATTTAAGACACAAAAAGTGAAGACAATAGACATTATTTAAAAGATTCTAAGTTCCTTTAGTTCAAAGAATTGTATCATCATGCACAGTGTGGTTAGTGTTACAGTCCTGACTGGATTTGGAAAGGCCTATGAAAATGAAGCCATGGTCCTGATTATATATTTTTGTAATTTTTATTTGCTGAGTGTTTCATTGTATATTGAGCTAACTGAACTGTAAGTTGAATAGAAATATATAAAATTGTAAATATGAACTTCTAACTAAATCAGTTTACTATTTAAATGTTTTATGTCATTACCAGTATTGCTTATCATTTTCAAATTTCTAAAGCTTACTGTTTTATCTGATTTTTCTTCATATTTATATTTTATTAGTTGTAGCAGTAGGACATTCCATTGTGTTGGCATGTGTATTTTCCTTCTATAGTAAATAACTTTTCAGTTTTTAATTACTGCATGTATTTATATACATGGTCTAGAAACTTGAGGGTATTTTACAAGATGTTATTTCCTTTGTACTGGAGCTGCTTGTTTTTATGGAGCAGGGATGTTGTAGATTTAATTTGTGGATGGTGAGCTGATAATTTTTATATATTACTCATCTCTAGGGAAGGTGATATTCAAGCAAGAAGGCACAGCTATGACTGAGATGGCACTATAACTAGTCAGTATAATATGAAAATAAAACTGACTCCATTTACCTTTGAATTGTAGCAAAGAGGTATAAATTAGACTAATAAAAATGTCTTTGGGGCGCCTAGGTGGCTTAGTCTTTTGAGCTTTTGTCTCTGGATCTCAGCGTGGGTCTTGATCTCCTGGTCAAGAGTTCTACACCATGTTGGGATCTACACTGAGAAGGAGCTTACTTTAAAAAAAAAAAAAAGTCTTTAACAAGATATGAATACATGCAAAGTAAAGATGGGGAAGTAGATAATAATATAATACAGTATATAGAACAGTGTAGTAGAAGATTCTGCAGTCAAAAGAATCTATGTTGAAGTATGGTTATTTCTGACAGCCATATAGACTGGGAAGCATAAAAGTTCTGAAGTGTTAGAAATATTTTCTGTCTTTGAATATTGATTGCATGCATGTATACACGTGTAAAAAAGTCAGTGAGCTGCGAACAAGATTTGTGCTCTTTACCATACAAATTCTATACTTCAGTTAGACAGATTTTTTGGCTTGTTTTTTAAGGTTGTATTGCTGTTTTGGTAGGGGGACAGGCAATTAAAATACTTTGTAATATTCCCTTTGTTGAGATGAATTCACATAAAATATAACCTATATGTGCCACAATTTTTTAGAAAATCAATATAATGGTGTAACCAACATAAGGGAGAAGTAAAAGTAAACTACAATAGGATATTTATTTCAGTATGTAAATGATCAGGTATAACTACACCATAAATCATAAAATCAGATGTTTGCGTTCGTCTGTAAATAAAATCATTATATAATTTAGAAAGTAGATCTGCTACCAATACAGATGTGTATATTGGTATATTCTATGTTGCCATCAAGTGTTGTGATTTTTTTCCCAATCATCATGGATAACTGTTGGTAAAGTTCTGAACAAAGAATAATCAAGAATGTCGGGGTTGGGGCGCCTGGGTGGCTCAATTGGTTAAGCGACTGCCTTCAGCTCGGGTCATGATCCCGAAGACCCAGGATCGAGCCCATATCGGGCTCCCTGCTCAGCGGGAAGCCTGCTTCTCCCTCTCTCACTTCCCCTGCTTGTGTTCCCTCTCTGGCTGTGTTTCCCTCTGTCAAATAAACAAAATCTTTTTAAAAAAAGAATAAAAAATAAAGTAAAAAAAAAAAAAAAAAGAATGTTGAAAAAGATTTTTTAGGGCACCTGGGTGGCTCAGTGGGTTGAAGCCTCTGCCTTCAGCTTAGGTTGTAGTCTCCGGGTCCTGGGATTGAGGCCAGCATCGGGCTCTCTGCTCAGCAGGGAGCCTGCTTCCTCCTCTCTCTCTGCCTACTTGTGATCTCTCTCTCTCTCTCTGTCAAATAGATGAATGGAATCATTAAAAAAAAAAAAAGATTTTTTAAAGTTTACCTATACCAGGCATCTTTCAAAGCCAGTGCTTTTGCCAAAGCAAACTAATACCTATATTAAATTTCACTCATGGCTTCCATTTTGGCTTGTGGAAATTCTTTTGACTTCTGATTTTCTCTTACAGGTATTAGCTATGGCTTCCAGCTTTGTGCCATATGAAAAGATAAAACTTCTCAATTATTTAAATGGTTGTCCATTTTAAGGACAGCCTACAGAAACCTTTAAAATACCAATTATAACCAATAGAAACTTCTTTTCATCACAGAAATGAAAGTTGTATATATATTATAGTTTCATAGCTACAAAACTATATTTGTCTTATGGAAAACACTGCTTTCTCTTGATTTGATCTCTTTCATCAGTTCCTATATACGTTCATTGCCCAACTTACTGGAAAAATGTTAGTCCTATCCTGTGCAATACAGTAATGACTAGCTACAGTAGGTTTCTGAGCAGCTGAAATGTGGCTTGTGTTACTAAGGAACTGAATTTTAGTTAAAATTTTAATTTTTAAAATTGATATTCAGAGTCAGTTGGACAGTTTTCAGGTATGTTTGGAACAGCCTAGATTGGCGAATCTATAAAGTTTGTGAAATGTAAATATAGATGAAGTATTTCCAAGGAAAATTAGCATCTGAGTTGAGATTTGCAGTGTAATACACACTGGATTTTAGAAAGACTTGGTATGGGGGGTACCTGGCTGACTTAGTCAATGACTAAGTGACTCTTGATCTCGTGGTTATGAGTTCAGGCCCCGTGTTGGATGTAGAAATTACCAAAAATAAGTACATAAACTTTAAAAAGACTTAGTATAAAAAAATGTTTTTTTAAGAAGTGAGATTTTTATTTTGATTACATGTTGAAATGATTTCATCTGTTTCTTTTTGCCTTGTTAATGTAGATACTAGAAATTTTAAAATTACATATGTGACTCAAATTGTATTTATTTTGGACAATGCTATGCTAGATTCTGAAAGAAAAATTGGTATAAAATATGATCTCTTTTCTTAGGATCCAGTTTTAGAGGGTGTTTCTAAGAGTATGCATTTGCCTTTCCTGAGGTGGTGTGACCTGTATTCTACCTCTATCATTTCGGAAGCTGTTAATGGAAAACCTTGTTTTCTAAGTCCAGAGGCTTCTCTCAGTCCTCGATAGTGCTGCAGTGAATGCTTGTTTATAAAACTATTTGACACACATCCTTATTTCTTTTGGGTAATTCCCTAGAAGTGACTTTTTTGGATCATAAGATACTGGCATTTTTAAATCTCTGATGTATGTTGCTAATTGACCTCTAGAAAGATAGTAGCAATTTCATACTATCAGCAGTATATGAGAGTGCCCTTTTCTTCTCCAAGGGCTGATGGGGAAGGGGAGGAACACTTGCAGGACACTTAAGGAAATGAAGGAAGACATGGCTGCTATTTCAACCATTGGTGGTATAAATTACCTTCTTCTGGGATGAGTAGCACACTGAGCATTTGTAAAATGGTAGAAATAATGGTTTCTTTATAAGCTGGGTTTGAGGACATATTCACATAACCTAACTCTAGTTTTACTTTGCTGATTAGATGATGAATGATATTTCTCTCCCCGCCTTTTTTTTTTGTTACTTAGTGAAGTTGGACATTTCCCACTTTTACTGGCCATTTGTGTATGTTTGTGACTTACCTGTTACTTGTGTAACTTACCAGTTTTTAGTTTGGATATTGAATGTGTTTTGACTTCAAATTGTAAAACAACCAAAGATAATATTAGAAAATGGGGTTGAGACATTCAAATTAGTAAATATTGTCATAGTGATGCCAGTTTAGGACCCAGCTCATGAGAAGAAATATTTTAGAGATGGAACTTGTTATAAACTAGGTTGAGCAAGGAGAATTGTATTTAGGAGCATTTTAAAGATTTCTTATTTCTCTTTCCAGAAGACTAAATCCCTGCTCATCCATGTAGGTTATTATTCACATAATCTTTTTTTTTTAAGTTTTTTTTTTTTTTTTTCTTTTTAGAGAGAGAGAGCATGCACACAAGTTGGGGAAAGGACAGGTGGGAGGGAGAGGGACAAGCAGACCCTCCGCTGAGCATGGAGCCCCACTCAGGATTCAGTTTCAGGACCCTGAGATCATGACCCCCTTGAAATCAGGAGTGGTGTGCTTAACAGACTGAGCCACCCAGACTCTCCAGCATAATTTATCTTCTTAAAGGAGACTTACTTTAACACAAAAAGCATTGAAATAAAAGCAACCACACTTCGTAGTTCCGTGTGCCAGAATGTCACTAATTTTTTTTTTTTTTTTTTGACCCTTGGGCCTTGGTTTGTCTTTAGAAAGAATAGCTTAAATCTGGACACGAACAATCAGAAGTTGAAAGTCATATGCCTGTTTTAATCTGTTGATAGTATTTAATCTGCTGATAGCTTTGATGAATTCTCTGCCAAACAGAAAGAGTGATATCATTGATAATTAATATATACCATGACTGCTGTGGCATTTTTGTCACATGTTTGCCATGCCTTGTCTCTTATTAACTCTCACTTTTTATGATACCAAGAAACAAAACTTTGGAATCATAATCTCTTTTAAGCTGCTTTCTTCATTTTGCTTTTGTGTCTGCCTTTTGAGATCTCCTCTCCGATCCTTCCCCCTCATGTCCCTTTTATTTTTTATAGCTGTCCTAGTACATCTCTTCCAGGAAATAAATTCTCACTTAATCCTCACAATAGCTCTAAGAAAGCATTCATAATCTACTAATGTATGTATAGGTTTAGTGTCTTTAGTCTACTAATGAAGTAACATTACAGAGATGAGTCAAGAAGGAAAGAAAGTTTGGTGGGTTTTGTGATTTTTGAAGTTTTATATGGCCAGAAGACAAAGTGGGAGAGAGAGAGAACTCTAGGCCAGCGGTCCCAGCTAGGTGATAAGAGCTTTATATGCAGTGCCATTCAAATTTTATTTGGTAGGTTATGCGTAGCTATTGAAAGATCTTAAGGATTAGAAGTAAAGTGATCAGATTTGTGTTTTCAAAAGAATTTTCTGACTGCATCATGATGGCTTTGTCTCCTTGGCCCTAGTCTTTTTTTTCTTTCATTAGGCTGTTAGAATGTGTTGAGATGATGGTCTGAAGCATACTGCTTAGAGAAGAGGTATGGGAGTAGGTTATGAAGATATTTGGGGGGGCAGAATTAACAGATTAAAATGGGATGTAAGAGTACATATAAAACTAAATTTTTGTATTGAATGAGTGATGGGACTATTCATTAAAGATAGAAAATAGAGGTAGATGTTTTAACTTCTGTGAAGGATGATGAGTTCAGTTTTCAATGTGTTGAATGTGAGATTCCTGTAGTGATGACTAGTAAACAGTTGGAAAATATGTGCTTGGATTCAGAGACTTGGAAGTAAAAGCAACATTTAGGTGGTAGTAAGGATAAAGCAAGAGCTGGGAAGGAGCTCTAATTGAACATATGGATGACCATGGAAAACATTTTCCAAGAATTATTTGATCATCTTTAGGTTATAACTTTAAGTAGATTATATCTAGTGTGTGTTTAGCATTTCTTGTACCCAGGCAAATAACTGCTGAGATTTTTGCACACTTTATACTTGTGCTCATGCAGCTTGTAGAGCTAATCCACCCACCATCACTTTCTTGTTGAGATTTTTGCACACTTTATACTTGTGCACATGCAGTTTGTAGAGTTAATCCACCCACCATCACTTTCTTGATACCTGCTAAACCTCTAGAACAGTGGTAGTCAACCAGGGTTACATCTTCCATCTCTGGATAACTGGTAATCTCTGGAGGCATTTTAGGTCGTCACAGTGGGGTAGGGCATTTAGTGGATAGAGGCTAGAGATGATGCTAAATACCCTACAGTGCTCCAGAAAGCCCTTCACAAAGAATTAACCAGCCCAGAATATCAGTAGTACTAGGATTGAGAAACCCTAAAATTTAGATGAGATGAAAGAGAGCCCAACAGTTAAACTAAGGACCTAGAGATTTTTGGACTTATTGAAAGTAACTCATCAGTTCCTTGAAATATTTGAGGTCCTGCCCTCTGTAGAAGAGGTTATTTAAAAATAAATGCTTACAGCAGCACGGAGGTGCTGTGCTTTGAAAGGGTGCAAACAGTATAGTTCAGATGAGTGGAAATCTCAGCAGGATGACAGGTTAAGGCCTCATGAGCAATTAGTTTTTAAACTGTGCTTTGATAAATTTTCAGTGGACTTTGAAGTTAAAGGAATTTATACTCTAGAGGAATCACTCATGTAATTTACTCGAAGGCAGAAGTTTAGAACCAGATTACTGCTAGCTAAGAAAAAATTACCTACCCTAAGCCCCTTGCAATTATTTATCAAAGGACCATGGACATACTTTGATCCTTGCTAAAATACTTTTTTAAGTATTTTAAAATACTTTTTATGCAAATCCCTGTATCATTAGTATACCTTATGTAAATGCTCCTGGTTTGGTGTTTCTCTCTCAGTAACCTTGAGAAAGGTGACTCCTTTGAAGAGGAGTACTATGTATGGCTGATCTTGCACTATAATGGAGATTTGTAGGCATAGGCCTGGCTTTATTGATAAATGGCTGTATAACCACAGGTACATCTGTCTGGGCTTTAGTTCAGTCATCTGTGAAATGAAGAGGAGTGAACCCATTGCCTTCCTAGGTCCCTTCCAGATCGAACATTGCACAAGAAATGACCAAGCATTAAAATTCTGTGCTAAGGTGTACTTAATAATCACTTAAAATATAAATGGTTAGAATTCAAACTTTTTCTATACAGTATTTTATTCTTTTTTTTTTTGTAGTATACCTTCAGTCAGACTTCATAGAGAAAGACATACTTGTGTGTAGTCATATCTCCATCTTGTGGCCCTTCAGAATATTGCCATTAAATTTTCTTTTTATATAAAATTTTGGGCATAATTGACATTACCTTTATTTCTTACTTTTTTTAAAAAAGATTTTATTTATTTGACAGAGAGAAACACAGCTAGAGAGGGAACACAAGCGGGGGAGTGAGAGAGGGAGAAGCAGGCTTCCTGCTCAGCAGGAAGCCCGATGTGGGACTCAATCCTGGGTCTCCAGGTGCCCCTATTTTTTACTTTTTTCTTTGTCTTTTACATTTTGCTTTATTTTCAGTACTACTATACCTTGTGTAAATCTAGCCTTAATTATTAAAATTTCCTCTTACTCCTGTATAGATTTATATAAAGTAGAAGCTTGATATCAGATAAAAGGGCTCATTAAGATTGTTGGCCATTGGGGCACCTGGGTGGCTCAGTTGTTGAGCATCTGCATTCAGCTGAGGGCATGATTCCAGAGACCTGGGATTGAGCCCCAGATCGGGCTCCCTGCTTGGCAGTTAGTCTGCTTCTCCCTCTCACTCCCTCTGCTTGTGTTCCCTCTCTAGCTGCATCTCTTTCTGTGAAATAAATAAAATTCTTAAAAAAAAAAAAAAAATTCTTGGCCATCATCTGATGCCAATAAGAAGTGTGTTCTTTCTAGAACCATTGCTTGTTTTTTTTCTTCTTCTTCTCTTAACATATAATGTATTTTTTGCATCAGGGGTACGGGACCCTAAATCATCAGTCTTACACAATTCACAGCACATACCCTTTCTAACGTCCATAGGCCAGCCACCCTATCCCCCCATACACACCCCCTAGCAGCCCTGAGATTAAGAGGGTCTTAGGGTTCATCTCCTTCCCCGGTCCCATCTTGTTTCATTTTTTCTCCCTCCCTTCCCCCCACGACCCCCCACCCTGCTTATCAGATTCCTCCTGTTAGAGAGATCGTATGATAATTCTCTGATTGACTTATTCACTTAGCATAATACCCTCTAGTTCCATCCATGTCATTGCAAATGGCAGGATTTCATTCTTTTTGATAGCTGTTTAGTAGTCTATTTGTGTGTACACATACACGCGCACACAACCACATTTTCTTTATCCATTAATCTGTTGATGAACGTCTAGTTTCTTTCCATAGTTTGGCTATTGTGGACATTGCTGCTATAAACATTCAGGTGCACGTGCCCCTTTGGGTCACTATATTTGTATCTTTAGGGTAAATACCCAGTAATGTGAATGCTAGGACATAGGATAGCTCTATTTTCAACTTTTTGAGGAACCTCCATAGTGTTTTCTAGAGTGTGGCTGTAGCAGCTTGCATTCCCACCAACAGTGTAGGACATTTCTGCACATCTTCCAATATCTGTCGGTTTCCTGACTTGTTTATTTTATTTTATTTTATTTTTTTTTAAAGATTTTATTTATTTGACAGCAAGAAACACAGTGAGAGAGGGAATACAAGCAGGGGGAGTGAGAGAGGGAGAAGCAGGCTTCCCAGGGAGCCCGATGTGGGACTCAATCCCGGGTCTCCGGGATTGACCTGAGCCGAAGGCAGTTGCTTAACCAACTGAGCCACCCAGGCGTCCCTGACTTGTTAATTTTAGCTATTCTGACTGGTATGAGGTGGTATCTCACTGTGGTTTTGATTTGTATTTCCCTGACGCCGAGTGATGTTGAGCACTTTTTCAGGTGTCTGTTGGCCATTTGGATGTCTTCTTTGCAGAAATGTCTGTTCATGGCTTCTGCCCATTTCTTGATTGGATTCTTTGTTCTTTGGGTGTTCAGTTTGATAAGTTCTTTAGAGATTTTGGATACTAGCCCTTTATCTGATATGGTCATTTGCAAATATCTTCTCCCATTCTGTCGGTTGTCTTTTGGTTTTGTTGACTGTTTGCTTTGCTGTGCAAAAGCTTTTGATATTGATGAAGTCCCAGTAGTACACTCTGGAGCGACGTCCCTCAGTTGGAGCAAACTTGTAAAAGTTCCGATTTTGTGTTCCACTGCTCTACTACTTGTGGGATGCCAGCCTCTCCCTCCGCGGTCTCTCTTCCTGTGTATCATCTCTGATTCACTTCTCTGCTCGTCCTACTTTCCAGAAAGTGGTTGATTTTCTGTTCCTAGAATTGCTGCTCTTTTACATTTCCTGTTGAGTTTGTAGGTGTTCAGAATGGTTTGATAACTAGCTGAACTCCTGGGACCCCATGATATTCAGTTCTCCTAGTCCTCCTCCATCTTGCTCCCTACCCCCATTACTTTTAATAGCTAAAAACATTTGAGTGTTAATTTCTGATGTTGCTGTTCTAAATACTTAACATACATTATCACAGTATTACAATGCTGCTTGTTTTAAGCCACAGGTAAAGGTTTTCTACCATATTCTAAGCATGAAGATGATATGAGATTTGACTAATAGATTAATCTTGTGCTGATATAAATAAATAAATAATGGACTCTGTAAAGTAGGGGGCAAGTAACTGTGTTCAGATCTAAGAACTTGGTATACATGGGCACTTTTGCTATATCAGTTTTCTCCTTTTAGATTCTTACTCTAAAAATCTTTGGTGTGAAGAAACATTGGGGCTTGTTACAGATTTGAAAAACAAGGAAAAAAATGACATGTCACATGAATTTATTTGAGCCAGGAATAGTGTCTTTAGTTACTACTGTATTCAGTTTTTTACAGTTAGGGTTTTAAACTGGTGCCAACAGGAACCTGGGACCAGGCAGAAAAGATAAATGAGTAAAAAAAAGAGCAGAAATGTAGGCTTTATGTAAAAGCTTCTGATTTAAATATTAGCAGCCAACTTAAATTAAAAACAAGAAACTGGTGAATCTAATAGATGTAGCAGATTTGACTTTTCGTCCATGAATTTGGGGTTTATCTATGGAGTAGAGATCCTAAATTGAGAAGATAGTTTATGTTGTTAACTTATACTGAAATGTGGGGTGCTGGGGAGGCTCAGTGGGTTAGTAAGCATCTGACTCTTGATTTCGGCTCAGGTCATAACCTCAGGGTTGTGAGCTCGAGTCCCATGTAGTACTCTGCACACAGCGTGGAGTTGTCTTGGGAATCTGTCTCCCCCTGCTTGTGCGTGTTCTCTCTCTCTGAATAAATCGTTAAAAAAGAATAAATTTCATTGAAATCTTATGTGGAGTAAGTAAACAGTGCAGTAATTAATAACCAGGTTTCAAGAGTCAGGCTGATTGGAATTTGAGACTAGCTCTCAATACTAGCTAGCTATGTCACAAACATTAAAGCTATCGTGTAATATACTGTGTTACTTATGTAGGGAGAATGATTTAACATTTTATATGAAATCCACTTCTCTGTGCCCATCTTTTGCCTCTCTTTTGGATATGGAAGTTTACACATAGTAGTGGGAAGTTTATTAATTTAGGTGGATGCTAAACTTGTGTGGTTAACATAAGAAGCCCTAGTTATTAAAGATTCCACAGTGGGATGTGGAAATATGAGTTTTTAACTGGCACAGTGATTCTGGTGTATAGGCAAGTTTGAAAACCATTTGTTTTTAGATGTTCTAATTCATTATGATTTTCTTGGTAATACAGTCTGTTCATATAATCAGAGGATATATATTACGCAGTATTTGCATTTCAGGATATAACTCTGAAAGTGATGTGTTACAAAAGGGAATTCTTATGAGATAAGATAATGTAAAAGATTCTGGATACATTCCCCCTACTATCTAATGGTTTTTATCCACTCAACGCCAACATTGCTTCCCATTACATTAGGTAGCATTTAAACTACACTATATAAATCATTTTTTAAATGATCATTCTTACCTGAAACGTGAGGCAGGGCTCAATCCTGGACCAGGGATCAAGACCTGAGGCCAACACAGACACTTAACCTACTGAGCCATCCAGACACCCCAACAGTTTTACTTTAGAATAGTTTTATAGTTTTAGATTTACATTTGTGAAGATGGTATAGAGAATTTCCAGTTTCTGCTATTAGTAGCAGTTTACATTAGTATGGTACACTGTTAGAATATAAAAGCAAGCCAAAAATTGGGTGAAAATAGTTGCAAGTTATATATTAGATGAGGAATTTGTACCCGGAATATATAAAGAACTCTTATGACTCAATAAAATAAGCAATCCAATATAAAAATGGGAATTCTTGGGCACTGGATGGCTCAGTGGGTTAAAGCCTCTGCCTTCAACTCAGGTCATGATGTCAGGGTCCTGGGATCGAGGCCCACATCGGGCTCTCTGCTCAGCGGGGAGCCTGCTTCCTCCTCTCTGCCTGCTTCTCTGCCTACTTGTGATCTCTCTCTCTGTCAAATAAATAAATAAAATCTTTTTTAAAATATGGGAATTCTTATTAGTTTTTTATTTTTTAGGAATTCTTATTAATTAATATACAAATCTTAGGTTTATTCTCAGGCCTAGACCGTGGGCAAAAAAAAAGACATTCATCAAAGAAGATGAACAAATGGCGAACAACCATGCAGAAGGAAGCTCGACATTATTAGTCATTAGAGAAATGCACATCCAGTGAGATTAATACTTAATACCATTGAAGTAGCTATAAATAGAAAGCCAAGTGTTGGTGAGGGGGCACCTGATGCCTCAGTCTGGTTAAGCATCCAACTCTTGGTTTTGGCTCAGGTCATGATCTCAGGGTCGTGGATCAAGCCCCACATTGGTCTCCTTGCTCAGTGGGGAGTCTGCTTGAGATTGTTTGTCCCTCTGCTGCTCTCCCTGCTCTCTCTCATGCACACACACTCTCAAATAAGTTTTTAGAAAAAAGTATTGGTGAGGATGTAGAGAAACTAGAACCCTAATGCATTATTTGTAGGAATGCAAATGGTACAGCCACTTTGGAAAACACTTTAGCGATGTACGAGTTTTCCATAACTGCTATAACAAATTACTACAAACTTAATTGCTTAAAACCAAATTATTACCTTAGTTCTTATGATGAAGAATCTGAAATGGGCTTTAAAATCAAGGTGTTGGTAGGTATAGTGATTTTAAATAGTACCCCCATCCTCATAAGAAAAAATCGTGTCTACTTAAAACCTCAGCACGTTACATTACTTAGAAATAGGGTCTTTTCGGGTGCCTGGGTGGCTCAGTGGGTTAAGCCTCTGCCTTCGGCTCAGGTCATGATCTCAGGGTCCTGGGATGGAGGCCTGCATCAGGCTCTCTGCTCTGCAGGGAGCCTGCTTCCTCCTCTCTCTCTGCCTGCCTCTGTCTACTGTGACCTCTCTGTGTCAAATAAATAAAATCTTTTTAAAAAGAAAAGGAAAAAAAAAGAAATAGGGTCTTTTCAGGGCACGTGGATGGCGCAGTCAGTTTCTTGTATGCCTTTGGCTCAGGTCATGATCCAAGGGTCCTGGGATTGAACTCTGCACTGGGCTTCCTGCTCAGTGGGGGACCTGCTTCTCTCCCTCCCTCTGTCCCTCTCTGCTCGCTCTCTCAAATAAATAAATAAATAAATAAAATCTTAAAGAAAGAAAGAAATAGGACCCTTGCAGATGTAGTTAAGATAGTCATGCTCCATTAGAGAGGTCTTTAAATCCAGTGACTAGTGTCCTCATAGGAAGAGGAAAGGGGACACACACACAACACCAATTTTTGAAGATAGAGGCAGACATTAATTAGACTTCTTACTGCCTCAAGCCAAGAAATATCTGAGGCCACCAGGAGCTGGCAGCAGCAAGGAAGGATTCTACTCCAGATTCAGAAGGCATGGCCTTGCTGACCTGATTTTGAACTTCTGGTCTACAGAGAATAAATTTCTATTTTAAACCACTCAGTGATGATTCCTTAAGGCAGTTCTAGGAAACTAATACAAGAAGATTATGTTTCTTCTAGAGATTCTAGGTAAGAATCCATTTCCTTGCCTTTTCAGCTTCTATAAGTCCACGTGCAACTCCTTGTTTTGTAAGCCTTCATCATCAAAGCTTGCAGTGTAGCATCTTGAAATCTCTTGTTTCTGCTTTTGTCCTATTCTCTCTCTTTTAAGATTTTATTTATTTGACAAAGATCACAGTAGGCAGAAAGAGGAGGAAGAAGGCTCGATCCCAGGACCCTGAGATCATGACCTGAGCCAAAAGCAGAGGCTTAACCCACTGAGCCATCCAGGCACCTGTCCTATTCTCTTTAAAGACCTCTGATTACATTGGGCCACCCAGATAGTCCTGGTTAATCTTCCCACCTCAAGGTCTTAATCACATCCTGCAAAGTGCATTTTCCATGTAAAATAAAAGTTAAACATAGAAATAAGTCAATCATAGAAAGACTATTATCGTATGATCTGATATAAGGAATTTGAGAAGCAGGGTGGGGAGTTTTGCGTGGTAGGGAGGGGAAAAAAATGAAACAAGATGGAGGGGAGGGATACAAACCAATAAGAGACTCTTAATTTCTGGAAACAAACCGGATTGGTGAGGAGTTGCTGGGGGAGGGATAGGGTGGACGGGTTTTGGACATTGGGGAGGGTATGTGCTATGGTGAGTGCTATGAATTGTGTTAAGACTGATTCACAGACCTGTACCCCTGAAGTAAATAGTACATTATATGTTAATAAAAAAATAAAAGATAAGCATATTTGCCATACAACCCAGCAATTCCACTTCTAGGTATCTACCAGAGAAAAACTAAAGCTTATGTCCACATACAGACTTGTATACAGTATTCATAACAGCATTATTTATAATGACCATGAATTTAATAGTGTTAAAATGCCCATCAGATGGTGAATGGATAAACAATGTGATATATCCTTACAGTGGTATATTGTTCAGTTGCTGACACATTACATCATGGATCAACCTCAGAAATATTATGCTGCACAAAAGAAGTGTAGTAGTGCCGAAGATCACATTTATTTTATGATTCTGTTTATAGGAAGTATCTGGAAAAGTCAAATACATAGAAAGCAGATTTAGTGGCTGACTGGGTAGCAAAGGGAATTTACTTCAGATTTGTACAAGGGATTTTGAGGTATGATGTGAATGTTCTAAAGTTGAATTGAGGTGATGGTTGCACAGCTCTGTAAATAGTCAAAAAATCATTGCATTGTATGTACATTTAAGACATGAATTTTATGGTGTATAAATTATACCACAAGGCTGTTACAGAGTAAGTGTAAAAAGTGGGAAGGGGCCTCAGATTATTTGCGATATACTAATTTACAAAGGACATGTATCCATAATACACCTAAAAACTAGTTAGAGAACCCAGTTTGTTTTACTTATTTTTATTTATTAAGATTTTATTTATTTGACAGAGACAGAGATAGGGAACACAAGCAAGGGAAGTGGGAGAGGAAGAAGCAAGCTTCCTGCTGAGCAGGGAGCCTGAGGCAGGGCTTGATTCCAGGACCCTGGGATTATGACTTGAGCAAAGGCAGACACTTAACAACTGAACCACCCAGGCACCTCCCCAGTTTGTTTTAAATGGGCAAAAGATTTTAATAGCTCCTTTACCAAAGAAGTTATATGAATGGCAGAGAAATAAATGAAAACATGCTCAACATCATTTGTTATTTAGGGACATGCAAATTAAAACCACAATGAAATGTTACTACATGACTGTTAGGATGGCATAAATTTTTAAAGGTTGACAGTCCCAAATGCTGAATGCAAAACAACTGGAACTCTTATACATTTATCACCCAGCATTACCTCTCTTAATCAAGAGAAATTGTAAAAACACAAGAACCTATAGAGAAATGTATATGTAGACCGAAATGCCTTTCAACAAAAGGATAAACTGTGGAATATCCATACTACAATTCAGCAATAACAAGGAAAGAACTGTTGATACAGCAGTGTGGTGAATCTCAAAGGCATTTTGTTGAATGAAGGAAGCCAAACAAATGGCTATATATTATGTGATTCCATTCTTGAAAAAGCAAAGGTACGGGGAACAGAAAACAGATTAATGGTTGCTTGGGAGCGGTGCTAGAGTTGTAACTCTATGGAGGGCCATGAGGGGGATTGTTGGGGTGATGGAACCATTCTATATCTTGATAATTATTATACATGTTTGTCAAAACTCAGAACTATACACTAAGAAAAGTGAATTTAGTTTTATGTAAACTTTAAAACATTTTTTTAAAGCTAAGAATGAAAATTGATCCTCCAAATAAGGCTTGAAAAATAAAGGAACAACCAGGCGTACATATAGGAAAATTGCAAGCTGGTGGATTTGAATAGACTACATCAGTAAATATATTAAGTGTGGACAGACCAAATGCTCCAGTTGTCAGTGCTTGCTTTGGCAGCATGTGTGTGTGTGTGTGTGTGTGTGTGTGTGTGTGTGTGTGTGTGACCTGAGCCGAAGGCAGTCGCTTAACCAACTGAGCCACCCAGGCGCCCCGATCCCTATACTTTTTTTTTTTTTTAAGATTTATTTCAGAGCGGGGGAGGAGCCAAGGGAAATGGAGAGAGACTCTAAGTGGACTCTGCTGAGCACAGAGCCTAATGCGGGGCTTGATCTCAGGACCCTGAAATATTGACTCAACCTGAAACCAAGAGTTAGATGCTTAACCAGCTCTGCCACCCAGGCACTCTGTGTTCCTGTATTTTAGGGGTTCTGTATTTTACAGTATAACTGTACCTGCTAATAAAAGGTCTATGAGTGGTAGATGGTGGGTAAGTCAACATAAGTACGTTTTAATCAGTCTGGGGGTGGCGCCTGGGTGGCTCAGTTGGTTGAGCGACTGCTTTCAGCTCAGGTCATGATCCCGGAGACCCAGGATCGAGCCCCACATCGGGTTCCTCGCTCTGCGGGAAGCCTGCTTCTCCCTCTCTTGCTCCCCCTGCTTGTGTTCCCTCTCTGGCTGTGTTTTTCGCTGTCAAGTAAATAAAATCTTAAAAAAAAAAGAAAGAAAGAAAAGAAAAGACAAAGGTCTGGGGTAAGATGTTACTTAGCCTTGGTGGTGCCTGGGTGGCTCAGTTGGTTAAGCGACTGCCTTCGGCTCAGGTCATGATCCTGGAGACCCGGGATCGAGCCCCACATCGGGCTCCGTGCTCGCGGGAAGCCTGCTTCTCCCTCTCTCACTCCCCCTGCTTGTGTTCCCTCTCTGGCTGTGTTTCTCTGTCAAATAAATAAAATCTTTAAGAAAAAAAAAATGTTACTCAGCCTTAAAGAAGAGAAAGAATCTTACAAAAGGAATTCATTTTAGTTGTGAAATACTTGAGAAGCCATATTTACTCATATTTACTTAATGTATCTAGAAATTGGAAGAAAATGTAACAGATCTCTTTTTTGCAATGATGTTTGCATCTTAATTTATGTGGCTACTAAGAAACTGCTCAGATTTTAAGAAAATATACAAGATACAGAAGGGTGATGGGTCACAGTAAGTAATAAAAAACAGCATAAAAATGAAATAATTGAGGCAGGAAGGCTAAATAAAGTTCCAAATGAGCATTATGGTCTATATTCTGTTTTCTGATAATCTAAATTGTAATATTTCAGAGAATATTGTTTTTAAAATTGCCCACCATTCTTTTTTTTATTATTATTTGTATTATTATTATTAAAGATTGTATTTAGAATGTGTCCCCCACACACACGCACAAAACAATATATCAGTGTTTCTGTGCTAATAATATAAATGTATCATGCATACTTTATTTAACTAGTTCCCTATTGGGGACACTTAGGTTTTTGTTTTTTACCATTATAAAAGCGTGATGTTTAACATTCTCATTTAGTCATTTCTCCAACAGTGTTCAAAACTTATATGCATATAATGCCAGTGATTTAATTAGGGTGTGTTTGCATTTCCCTACTATTGACTAGTGCCACTGTGATCTGGAACTAGTACCCTTTGAGTAGGACCCACATTTTCTAGCTAGTTGGATGGCATCAGATTGTTTTATTTTTCAACTCATTTTTATTTTGATTTGATCTTCTTCAAAGAGTTTTATCTACTGTTGTGATTTTTAAGAAGGCTAATAATGTATGTAAGCAACTCTACTAATGAAAGTGCTAGTGGTATTCAGGTGTGTCTTCCACATGTGATCAACCTTCAGTTTATGGTATTGATACTGACTTGAGCTATTAAAAAAATCCTTTTGTTGACGGCCTAGAGGCAGCACGGCTTTGTTATTGTGAGTCTGAATCTTTTTAGCCTTAACTCTTTTCCCATGGAACCAATTGTTTTGATTACATACGTTTTTTTATTAATACTATTGCATTCTTGGTAAGTAGTTTTCAAACACCATCTCCCCATGTGGATTCCTTTGTTTCATTTCCAGAGATTCTGCCTGTGAAAGTGGGGTGAAGTCAAGGAATCTGGATTTGGAATACCACCCCAAATGACTGTTGTGGGTCGTTCCTAGCTCAATTAATAGAATATACATAACTTTTAGATTTTGAATATTTGGATTATTTTTTCAGAATAAATTTCTGGAGTAGGATTATTTCCATAAAGGAGATGTACCTCTCAGGCTTTTTGATAGGCCATACTAGATTGTCTTCCGAAGATATTCTGTCCGTTTACATTGGTGCCATTCCCATTTGCCACCTCCTTGCCACCATTTGGTATCATCAATCAGTAATAGATGTCTAAATTTTTCTAAACTGTAAACTACAAGAAAAATTTTGGCATTTATACAGAGTATTAGTCTGGCCTTCTTAGTAATTGTCATTTACCATATTTATCTCTAAATGTATACATTTGTTTGAAAGCTGCAGATTGAATCTGGTTGTGATGGCTAGCATAATCTGATAACTGGTAATCTTTCTAGGAGTATAAAGTCACCATGAAAGGTTGGATTTATCAGTCATGTAAAAAAAACTTGGTACTCTTCTGAGAATGTTCATCTTAACAAATGAAGCTAATTATATTTTATTGAGTACATTTTGGTTTGTTCCAGTAGCCGGATCGAGCTGGGAGATGTGACACCACACAACATTAAACAGTTGAAGAGATTAAACCAGGTCATCTTTCCAGTCAGCTACAATGACAAGTTCTACAAGGATGTGCTGGAGGTTGGCGAGCTAGCAAAACTTGGTATAATACCATTTCCCCCCCTCATTTGTTTGTTGGTGTTCTTGACCCTAGTTTTTGATATTAGAGCAGAGTTAACTAATCTCCTTATTTTACAGGTGAGGAAATGGGGGTGGTTGAGGTTCTGAGAAAAATCTCAGAGAAACCAAGACAGTACTTGAATTTTAAAAGGAAATGCTAAGTGTCTTATCTACTTTATTGTTTGCCTATGTTTTCACATATTTGTGTTTACTCTAAAAGTAGGAAATTTTTGAAACTATTGCTATTCAGAATAGCTGGTAAAATTTATGGCCAATAGCAGTAATTTAGTTCTAATAGAAGGGGGGAGGATTGAATGAAATGTGTTATTCTGTCTTTGAACTTTATATTTTTATATTTTCCATGGCAGCCTATTTCAATGATATTGCAGTAGGTGCAGTATGCTGTAGGGTGGATCATTCACAGAATCAGAAGAGACTTTACATCATGACACTAGGATGTCTGGCACCATACCGAAGGCTAGGAATAGGTAATTTTAACTTGGTGGGTTTTTTTTATTTGTTTAAAGAAACATAAAACATCATTACTGTTTCTGACCCAGTGAGTCAAACCATTTCTTTTGGGAATATTGGGAAAGAGTTACTGAATTACATAAGGTGGAAAAATAACTTTATTAACATATTTCAACTGGAAGCCCTATATAGACTTTTTATCAGCGTCCCTTTTGCTTTTTCTGTTTTCCTTTTACATGGAAGGGCTTATATATATAAAGGTTGCTTTTCTTCTTCGAGTTTTGAACATATGTAGATAACGTAGGGAAAGAAAATTTTCAAAAATCAGGTTGTGTTGTGTTTATCTCAAATTCTTTTAGGACCCAATAAGTGTTAAGATGGCAGTTAGATGTGTAATGCAAAGATTGATTTTTATGAAATTACTTATTTGTTTGTCTTGTTAATAGGAACTAAAATGTTAAATCATGTCTTAAACATCTGTGAAAAAGATGGCACTTTTGACAACATCTATCTGTAAGTAAAATGCTATTTTAATGTTCTTATCTAAATAATAGATTGGCAGTAGAAATCTTTACTAGAAACTTTAAAAATCTGGTTATTTCATTGTCTTTTGGAAAAACCATGGAAGCAGTGGTATGAACTTTTGTTTCAATAATAGATAAGGAATCTGAGATAAGACATTCTCATTTTGCTCTATTACGTTGGGGTGGGAGCTCCAAAGTCACAAGATTAAAACTGAAGTCTTCAGAATTGAAGAATTAGTATCATTAATACTATTTTTCTTATGCTATCTGTTCTCTGTGGTTTTGTTTAAGGTTCTCAGTGATAATGCTCATTAGTAGTAGAGTTTAATAATCAAAATCAGAGTACCTAGCTGATATCATATTCATATAATATCAGTATTCTAGAACTCAGATTAAGAGCCAAGGTTAAATCACAACTGTGGATTTTTTTAATACTATGGGTATTAAGATTATTCTCATTTTAACTTTGGCAGTGGGGGAGATTAAATTATATAATGCTATTTTGAAGAGTAATTGAGAAAACTAGATTATTTTCAGAATATAACATGTTTTTTATAAATCAGGGAGGATATATTCAGGCATTTGAGACCCTAGTTATGTAATTTTTCTGTCATTTTTCTTTCTACATGTGTTAATATGGTCTTTGAATCATCCTTATGGTTATTTACCCATTTTTAATTACTGGAATCTTTTATCCACTTGCAATGAAAAATGTTATGCTAGCCTAGGGTACTTTGCCCTTTGTTGATTTTAAGAGTAAACACAATTTCTGAGACTCCTAACCTCAGCCAGCTATCTTGCAGATACAGTAGTTAGGTTGAAAGTGTACATTTGTCATCAAAGGTTTTTCTGAGATGAATACCTAATTTTTGTTGATTGCTAGTAATCATGATTGGTAATCTAACAAATGTGTGCAGTTTTCTGGGCTCTAACCAATTTGAAACTATTTGTGGAGAATACACAAAAGCTGATGAAATCTTTTTTTTTTTTCTTTTTTTTCTGATACCCTCCTATATCTCAGGCATGTCCAGATCAGCAATGAGTCAGCAATTGACTTCTACAGGAAGTTTGGCTTTGAGATTATTGAGACAAAGAAGAACTACTATAAGAGGATAGAGCCTGCAGATGCTCATGTGTTGCAGAAAAACCTCAAAGTCCCTTCTGGCCAGAATGCAGATGTGCAAAAGACAGACAACTGAACAAATTAGAAATGAACTTTCTTGCACTTGCTTGTCGCCAAATAAAAGAGAGGCCTATTGATTTTTCCCCCCTTCTTTCTTTCCCCCCTCCCTTCTTGTTCTTGTTTGTCCTCCTTTCTTTCTTTTTCTTTCCTCTAGAAAATGTTTAATACTTCCAAGGACTTTAAAAATTAATCATGTTTGGATTGTTTTAGTTTTCTTATTTTTGTGAGGTGGTTTGATTGTAGGAAGGAGGAGATCTAGATCTGCTTCATTTCACAGTTAAGATATATATATGGTCCCAAAAATTTGGATGTCAGTGTCAATTTTTTTTTAATCTCCTGCTTTCACATTGAAGGGCAGAGCCTAAAAAATGTTGTATATATCAAAAGACAAAAAGAAACAGCAGCAATATCTTGTTCTGTAATTCAAAGACAAGTTTAGTGTGTGGTACTTTGGGTTTTTCAAGACTGGGATACTAATCCCTAGACATTGCCTTCACTCCACCTTTTGTCCTTCTGAGTGTTGTCTCAGGAGTTGGACCATTGTTATCCTTGTAAGAAATACTAAGCTTATTTTGTTTTTTTAAGCAATTATTTCTTTCTTCCTCCCTGAGGGTGGGTGGGACAGTTTGGGTAGATAGTGTTTTACTTTGGTCTCAGTATTTGAGTTAAACTGATTTTTGCTAATGAGTGGACTGGTTGTTAGCAGGTTTATTTGTCCTGCTGTTGATTGTTACTAGTGGCATTAACTTTTAGAGTGTGGCTGGTGAGATTAATTTTTTTTTAATATCCCAGCTAGAGATATGGCCTTTAACTGACCTAAAGAGGTTTGTTGTGATTTACTTTTTTTTTATGTCCTTTTTCTTCAGTAAACCCACAATAGTTAGTCTAACTTTAAAAATAGGAGTTGATGTCCTTATAGGTCAATACCCCTAAAGATAAACCTGAAGCAGGTATTATCTCTTGGACATATTAAAAAACACCTAAAAGGAAGCTTATATGGACTAGTGGCACAATAAATGCATTTAATGCCAGCTAATGCAGAGTGTTAAAAGTGTGGCCACAGAGCATTTGATTATATAGGGAAGAATATCTAGACAGTATTTTTGAGAATAACGTAGCTGTGCTATTGCTTATCTGTTGGAGAACATCCCAGATTTGCTTATTTTCTGTGCCTATGATATTGAGCTTAAGGATTTGGGGGAGGGGCAATTGTTAAACATATTGCTTCTATTCTTGGGAAAATAGAAGTTCAGAAGTGTTAATAACATAAATGTCTCTGTGACCTCCTCTGCTGATGGGACTGGTTTATGGCAGATCATTTTCTGTCTCATAGGAAGTGGCTTGGACGGGTTGATATCGTTTTATAAGATAAGAGACATCTGAAATTGTCATGTTTTTCTCCATAGCCCCATATCCAATATTTAAAATTTTCTGGATTGCCAATACTAGTGACCCATGAAATATTCTCATTAGAC
>PITA01014264.1:0-37873 GCA_004023965.1 Spilogale gracilis
CTAGTAAATTTGACCCAATAAGAATCCTAGAATTTGAACAATCCATGACAATTTGTCTTCTTGAGGGCAGCATAAATAAGAGGAGAAAGATGAAGGACAGCGGAACGTGGCTCTCTGAAAGCTCACACTGTGTAATACTCATGGCTTGACTACTACAGGAGGGATTCATTTACCTAAGATCTCAGAGGGGTTGAAATAAAACAAGATTTGTGATAAATGTTAAATAATCTGGAGAATTTATCATAATCTGAGCCCAGATCTCTGGTTTTGAAATCAATTGTTATATGTTATCGTTATTTTTCACTTGTAGATTTACTTAAATCATTATTTTATTGAAAATAATACTATTGCTTTATGGAAAGAGAAATATATACATGGTAAGATAAACAGTACAACTCCTTAGTCAATATGATAGGTGAAAAATTGTACCTTGATTTTTTTTTTTGCACCTCTTTTTTTTCTGGTGAAACATCTTTTTTTTGTTATTACATTGTTTTATTTTGTCAGTGTTCCAAGATTATTTTTTTTTGCACCTCTTCAATGGTGAATGAAGTTGAGCATCTCTTTCAATATTTATGTTTTTCTGTGAGTTGTCTATTCAAACATTCACCTGTTTTTTTTATGTTGTTGATATTTTTCTTATTGTTTTATGAGAGTTATTCATATATGAAGGAAGTTAGCATGTAGTCTATCAAAAGTATTTTAAGTATTTTTCTGAGATTCTTCTACTATTTTTTAAAGATTTTATTTATTTATTTGATAGAGAGAAACACAGCCAGAGAGGGAACACAAGCAGGGGGAGTGAGAGAGGGAGAAGCAGGCTGCCCGCCCAGCAGAGAGCCCGATGCGGGACTCTATCCCAGGACCCTGGGATCATGACCTGAGCTGAAGGCAGATGCTTAACCAACTGACCCATCCAGACACCCTGTTCTTCTACTATGTTAAAGGCATCTTTTTCCATGTAGAAATTTTTAATCATGTAATATTCTCTTTTTTTATGAAATCAGGTTTTCACGTCTTTTTCTATTCTGAGATTTTTAATAATTTGTCCAGTGTTTTCTTCTGATAATTTATGGATCACACTCTTTAGGTTTCCATCATTTCTCTACTTGGCCTTTGTTTTGGTGTACAGAATTAACTAGAGATCCAGCTTTGTCTTTTTCTGGATGGCCAGCCAATTTTCCCAGAACTATTCATTAACAAATGCTTGTCCTCCTCTGATTTGAAATGGCACCTTTATCATACCCTATATTTTCAGTTTTCAGGATGATTTCCAAGTTTTCTTTTCCAAGTCATTGATGTGACACTCTATTCATGGTCCTGTACTAACCTATTTTAACTAGATAGCAGCTATATTAAATTGAAAGTACCCGGGGCGCCTGGGTGACTCAGTTGGTTAAGCGACTGCCTTTGGCTCAGGTCATGATCCTGGAAACCCCGGATAGAGTCCCACATCGGGCTCCCTGCTCAGCGGAAAGCCTGCTTCTCCCTCTCTCACTCCCCCTGCTTGTGTTCCCTCTCTGGCTGTGTTTCTCTCTGTCAAATAAATACAATCTTAAAAAAAAAAGAAAAAAAGAAAGTACCCTATTATGTGTCTCCTATCAGATCTGCAAAAATTATAATGACTTAAATTTGTTGGTACATGCATTGAACCTATGCCATTGCTGATTTTTTTTACTAGTTTTGAATATCAAAACTGTTGTTTTCACTTGGCTTAACCTGAGATATTTAGATAACTTTGCTAAGCACTATACAAATATTAACTCATTGAATCTACATAACAACAACAAATATTATTGTGATCCCATTTTAAAGATGAGGGAACTGAAGCACAGAAAAATGAAGTAATTTGCTCAAGGTCACACACAGGTAGAAAGTGGCAGACTGTGATTTAAATTCAGATATTTTGATGTCATACTCTGTGATTTTAATCCCCATATTTTGTACACTGTACAAGAAGCGGGTGGGTAGGGGAAGAGGCTGTCAATGAACAGTGTTTGGGAAGGGTGTGAGAAACACAGGCACTCTTCCTAAATATATAAGTTGCTACACCTTTTCTAGGAAATAATTTGTTAATGTGTATCAACATTTTAGACATACCTTCCTTTGGACAACTCAACTTCTAAGAATTTAATGATCTCAGAGTTCAAAAACATAGAAGAGTGTCTGTTAGAATGTTCACCACTGCAGTGTCTATAACAATGAAACACAGGAAGTAACCTAAACTTCTATCAAGAGGGCATTACTTAACATAAACTATACTACTTCTATATGGTGCAGCCAACAAACAGGATTATGGCTATCTAAATTATCTTTTTTTTTTAAAGATTTTATTTATTTGACAGAGAGAAACACAGCCAGAGAGGGAACACAAGCAGGGGGAGTGAGAGAGGGAGAAGCAGGCTTCCCGCCGAACAGGGAGCCCGATGTGGGACTCGATCCCGGGTGCCCGGGATCATGACCGTGAGCCGAAGGCAGTTGCTTAACCAACTGAGCCACCCAGGCGTCCCTATCTAAATTATCTGACATGAAAGCCACTTGGGCCCATTATGGAACCAGGACAATGCCTCTCTAGTCAGAGGGCTGGTCGTCTATGGAGGTCACGTCGGTGCTTGCCTCTTAATGACATTTGAGACACAGAGAAGCTCCCTGCCCACTTTCGCTTCAAAATACCATTCCCACTCATGCCTGATACTCTCCTACACACCCCTTCAGGGTGATCCTTGCTCCTGTGATCCCCACTGCAATAATACCCTGGGAAGCTGTAACCAGCTATCTTTAACTCTTTATGATAAAAGTATTAGATCTTTTCGTTTCACAAGTGTTGACTGGTAGCACGAGAACATTAAATACTTCAGTAAAAGGCTAAAACATAGAAACAAATACAGGCAAAAGGAGGAAAGGGAGCTGAAGTTTGTTGAGCACCTCCTGAGATCAGTGAACCCCATTTCATGTGTGGATGAGATTCCAAAACCAGTTTGTCAAGCAAAAGTTGCATATGATCCAAATGAATCTGGAAAACTCAAGTCACTTACAAAATAATGTATATAGAAACTCATGTATCTATTTCATCAACATAAAACACACATATTGCATATATAATAAGCATTACATATAAAAATATTTCAGGATGTTTTATTACATAAAAGAGAGAAGCATAGGGGTGCCTGGGTGGCTCAGTGGGTTAAGTGTCTGACTTCAGCTCAGGTCATGATCTCAGGGTCCTGGGATCAAGTTCCACGTCAGGCTCCTCACTCAGCCGGGAGTCTGCTTGTCCCTCTGCCTCTTCCCCAACTCATCCTCTCTCTCTCTCCCTCTCAAATAAATAAATAAATAAATAAATAAATAAATAAAATCCTTTAAAAAGAGAGACAGAGAGAAATCTGTAAAAAGGGCAAGTGTTGAATTTACATAAGTTACTTGTGTATGTGATATAGTTTGTACTGTATGTAATTCAATACTTTCAACAACACTAAAAGTTGATTGTTATTAGCTTCATTTTGTAGAAAAGTTACTGGGGCTCAGAAAGGTTAACTGATTTCCCCAAAATCACGCAGCTAGTAAGTGCCAGACACAGGACTTGAACCCAGATTTTCTAGCTCCAAGGTCAGTTTTATCCACCTCAAAACGGTGCCATTCTTCTTGACCACTGCTCCAACAAGGGTCAGGGGCCCCCTCAACTTATGAACTTCATGATCTTACCCTAAATTGGCTCTGGCCTTGACCATATGAATGGTAGTACAACTACTGAATTATTTGGTAATTTTATTGTTAATTTCTGAGGAACATCCATATTATTTTCCACAGAGGCTACACCAGCTTGCATTCCCACAATCCCCACCAACAGTGTATGAGGAATCCTTTTTCTTCACATCCTCTTGTTTCTTGTTTTTGATTTTAGCCATTCTGAAAGGTGTGAGGTGATACCTCATTGTCGCTTTGATTTGCATTTTCCTGCTAATGAGTGACGTTGAACATCTTTCCATGTGTCTGTTGCCATATGTGTGCCTTCTTTGGATAAATATCTGTTCGTGTTTTTGCCCATTTTTAATTGGATTAGTTGGGTTTGTTGAGTTGTGTAAGTTCTCTATATATTTTGAATACTAACCTTTTATCAAATAGTCTTTTACAAACATCTCCCATTCAGATTATCTTTTAATTTTGTCGATTGTTTCCTTTGCTGTGCAGGAGATTATTATTTTGATGTAACCCTAATAGTTTATTTTTGCTTTTGTTTCTCTTGCCTCACCTCAGGAGACAACTAGGAAAATGTTGCTATAGCCAATGTCAGAGAAATTGCAGCCTGTGCTCTCTTCTAGGATTTTTATGGTTTCAGGGCTCACATTTAGGTCTTTAATATACTTTTAGTTTATTTTTGTGTATTGTGTGAGAAAATGGTCCAGTTTCATTCTTTTGAATGTAGCTGTTCAGTTTTCCCAATACCATTTTTTCAAGAGACTTTTTCCCATTTCATATTCTTGAGTCCTTTATCGAAAATTAATTGACCAGGGGCGCCTGGGTGGCTCAGTTGGTTAAGCGACTGCCTTCGGCTCAGGTCATGATCCCGGAGACCCAGGATCGAGCCCCACATCAGGTTTCCTGCTCAGCGGGAAGCCTGCTTCTCCCTCTCTCACTCCCCCTGCTTGTGTTCCCTCTCTAGCTATATTTCCATCTGTCAAATAAATAAATAAAATCTTAAAAAAAAAAAAGAAAATTAATTGACCATATAATTATCTGTTTATTTCTTGACTCTATTCTGTTCTGTTGATCTATGTGTCTATTTTTGTGCCGGTACCATACTGTGATACCTCCAGTTTTGTTCTTTTTTACTATTGCCTTGGCTCTTTGGGGTCTCTTGTGATTCAATACAAATTTCAAAATTATTTGTTCTACTTCTGTGAAAAATACTAGTTGGTATTTTGATAGGAATTCCTTTAAATGTATATACTGCTTTGGGTAGTATAGACATCTTAGCATTATTTTTTCTTCCAAATCATGAGCATGGACTATCTTTCCATTTCCTTGTATTGTCTTCCATTTCTTCATCATTAGCTTTCAGAGTACAAGTCTTTCATTTCCCTGGTTAAGTTTATTCCTAGGTATTTTATTATTTTTGCTACAGTTGTTAGTAGGACTATTTTCTTCATTTCTCTTTCTGCTGTTTCATTATTCATGTATAGAAATGCAACAGTTTGGGGTGCCTGGGTGGCTCAGTTGGTTAAGCGACTGCCTTCGGCTCAGGTCATGATCCCAGAGACCTGGGATCGAGCCCCACATCGGGCTCGCTGCTTGGCAGGAAGTCTGCTTCTCCCTCTCTCACTCTCCCTGCTTGTGTTCCCTCTCTGGCTGTGTTTCTCTCTGTCAAATAAATAAATAAAATCTTAAAAAAAAAAAAGAAATGCAACAGATTTCTGCACATTGACTCTGTGACCTTACTGAACTCATTTATCAGTTCTAGGGTTTTTGTTTTTTGGTTTGTTTTTTTTTTTTTGGTGGAGTCTTTAGGGCCTTCTATATGTAGTATCATGTCACCTGCAAATAGTGAAAGTTTTACTTCTTCCTTACAAATTTGGATGCCTTTTATTTCTTTCTGTTACCTGATTGCTCTGGTTAGGACTTCCAGTACCACATAAATTAAAGTGGTGAGAGTGAGACATTCTTGCCTTGCTCCTCATCTTAGGGGCAAAGCTCTCAGTTTGTCCCCATTGAGTGTGATGTTAGCTGTGGGTTTTTCAAATAAGGCCTTTATTATGTTGAGGCATGTTCCCTCTAAACCTACTTTGTTGAAGGTTTTTATCATGAATGGATGTTGTACCTTGTCAAATGCTTTTCCTGTATGTACTGAAATGATCATATGGTTTTTATTCTTTCTCTTATTGATGTGATGTATCACATTGATTTGTGAATAAATTCCACTTAACCATGGTGAATGATTTTTTAATATGTTTTTGGATTTGGTGTGCTAATGTTTTGTTGAGGGTTTTTGCCTCTATGTTCATCAGAGATATTGCTTCATAGTTCTCCTTTTGTGTAGTGTCTTTTTCTGATTTTGGTATCAATGTAAAGCTGCCCTTATAGAATGAATTTGGAATTTTTCCTTCCTCTTATATTTTTTTGGGATAGTTTGAGAAAATGGTATTAACTCTTCTTTGAATGCTTGATAGAGTTTACCTGTGAGGCCACTTGGTCCTGGACTTAGTTTCTTGGGAGTTTTTTGATCACTGATTCAATTTCATGCACTTTTCTTCATGCCTATTATACTTCAATTAGAAAGTTTTTAAAGAATAAGTGGGATGCTACCATTTGTGTAGAAAACATCTCTGGAGGCACAGTAAGAAACAAATTGCCTCTCTATTTCCTGTGAACAAGTAAACTGTATAGCAAGGAGAGAGACTGGGTGGCTGGAAGATAGAAATGGAAGGAAATTTTCACATTATACCCTTTCATAATTTTGAATCATTTTAATGTATTCAAAAAATTAACTTCTGATAGTTTTTAAAATTATTTTTTAAGATTTTATTTATTTATTTGAGAGCAAGAGAGTGAGAGAGAGCATGAGAAGGCAGGAGGTCAGAGGGAGAAGCAGACTTTCTGTGGAGCATGGAGCCCCATGTGGGACTTGATCCCTGGACTCCAGGATCGTGACGTGGGCTGAAGGCCAACTGAGCCACCCAGGTGCCCTAAAATTATTTTTAAGGGTAAGTTTACACTGGGCTTGCTGCCCAGTGCAATTATGTTTTTTATAAAGACAATGTTTTATTTGGAAATTATCTAGAGCACTCAAAAGTGCATCATCATGAACTGTGGTTTTATTTAAAAATTGCTGCACTCCAAGGTAACTTGTTCTCCTGGTAAAGAATATACAACAATATAAATTGTCAACATAAAAGAGATTTTCAAAAGATTTTTTTCAAGAGAGTCTTGAGAATCTTGAAATTGAGGAAGGAATGGTTCAGGAAGTACAGCCTGTTTCAAAAAACTGAAAGGCAGTTGGGATTCAGTTTGTAATGGAATTTTATGTTATGCCCTCTGAAAAGGACAGCTTGTCCTACTCTCCATATGCATTCAAATCATTAGAGACTCTGGTAGACAAGTTTTGTACACTGTGTGTACACATGTCTGTGAATCTGTGTTATTTACAATTTGAGTCTGAAATCCTTCTATCAGCAAGATCTTCACATATTATGAGCTGGTGGGGATGAGCCAGTCAAAGTCTCTATGACTTCCATGCAGGGCTGAGGAACACTTTGGAGAGAACTCTTCCTAAAGGAAGAAGAACCCGATGGAACAAGCTTGTGCAGAGGAGAGATGTGCTCTCAAGTAGAGCTTGGTGGCTGCTACTTGGCTTAGTTTCTCATCTCAGGATCCCCATACATTTGTGCCTAAGTCCAATGGGAGGAAATAACCAAAAGAGCTTTCAGTGAAAGAACACCATCCAATTCCAAAAACAAAACAAAAAACCTCTGTGGGATGGTAGGCAAATATAAGTGACACTGTTTCTATTTGTTTCCTGAGACTGCTATAAAAAATTACCACAAACTGGGTGGCTTAACATAACAGAAAGTTATTGTCTCACAGTTCTGGAAGCCAGAAATCTGAAATCAAGATCTCATCAGGACTCCACTCCCTCCAGGGGCCCTCTAGGGAAGATGTCTCTTCCATCTTCTGATGGCTGCCCTAGCATTTCTGGGCTTGTGGCCACATCATTCCAAAACTCTGTCTTCATGTAACTTCTTATCTGTATGTCTGCAACTTATCTGTATATCTCTCTTATAAGGGTACAAATGATTGTATTTAGGGGTGCTTGGATGGCTCAGTCAGTTAAATGTCTGCCTTTGACTCAGGTCATGATCTCGGGGTCCTGAGATTGAGCTCTGTGTGGGGCTCCCTGTTCAACAGGGAGTCTGCTTCTCCTTCTCCCTCTGCCTCTCCCCCCACTCGTGCTCTCTCTCTTTCTATCCCAAATAAATAAATGAAATCTTTAAAACAAACAAACAAAAAACCCAAAACCCCAAATAATTGTATTTGGGGCTCACTAGGAGAGTGCAAGATGAGCACTTCTTTTTGAAAAAAATTTTTAAAAGATTGTTTTAATTTTTTGACACAGAAAGAGTGAGCAAGAGAGGGAACATAAGCAGGGGCAGTAGGAGAGGAAGAAGCAGGCTTCCTGCTCAGCAGGAAGCCTGATGTGGGGTTCAGTCCCAGGACCCTGGGATCATGACCTGAGCCAAAGGCGGACACATAATGACTGAGCCACTCAGGCGCACCTTTCAAAATTTTTAACTTAATCATATCTATAAAAACTTTTTTCTTGGGGTGCCTGGATGGCTCAGTTGGAAGAGCATGTGACTCTTGATCTCGGGGCTGTGAGTTCAAGTTCCATGTGTGGTGTAGAGATTACTTTAAAAAAATAATAAAATAGGGGTGCCTAGGTGGCTCAGTCATTAAGCATCTGCCTTCAGCTCAGGTCATGATCCCAGGGTCCTGGGTTCCAGCCTCGCATCCGGCTCCCTGCTTGGCAGGGAGTCTGCTTCTCCTTCTCCCACTCTCCCTGCCTGTATTCCCTCTCTTGCTGTGTCTTTCTTTGTCAAATAACTAAGTAAAATCTTTTTAAAATAAAATAAAATAAAAATAAATAAAACCCTTTTTTTTCTCAATGAGGTAACATTAACAGACACCATTTCCTCCACAGACCTTTTTTTTTGTCCTTACCACACAACTGTCACATATTAATAACAAAGCAACACCTAAAGGCAGGGGTGGGGACAAGGTGCTCTCCCCTGCTGTACCTTTACTTCCGCAGCACAGGGTAACCGTGCAGGATTAGGGACATAACACTGTGAATGAACTGACTCAGTCATAAGGGCCCAAGAGAAACTCTGCATGGTGGGCCAGAGTGTTTTAAGATCGCAAGCATGGAGGACTTTGCAGGGAGCTAGGATCCTACATTGGTAGGAGAGGGCAGGAACATCTGGTGACCTCATTATGTGAACAGCCTTGTATCCAAGACCTGCACACAGAGTCCGTGGATGACTTGAAGGAAGTAGGGAAGGGACTCCTGCCACCTCTGGTCATGGCCGTGAATCTGACAGGTCAACCCATTCCAAGGGACCCAAAACCTGCCCCTGGATGAATAGCCAGCTTAGTGCTCGCCAAGGCTTCACCACTCAATCCCAGGCAGCTCCATCCCTCAGGTTGTTCTGGGTCTCCATGATATAAGAGCATGCCTGCTGTGTCTCAAACAAGCTTGGGTTCCATACGCGGTGAATGACCAAAGACCTGGAAGGTGTACTAGGTCAGAGGCAGACTAAGACATAGGAGGAGTTCCCTTGGACTGAGGCCTTTCTGGCAGGACCAGCAGATCAAGCTCTCTAAGCGCTACAGGCAGGGAAAGGGATGCAAGGAGGGCTGGATGGAGCCCTGATGCTGTTAAACACCTAGCTGACGAGCACCTGGGTGGCTCAGTGGGTTAAGCCTCTGCCTTCAGCTCAGGTCATGATCTCAGGGTCCTGGGATTGAGGCCCACATCGAGCTCTCTGCTCATCAGGGAGCCTGCTTCCTCCTCTCTCTCTGCCTGCCTCTCTGCCTACTTGTGATCTCTCTCTCTCTCTCTCTCTCTCTCTCTGTGTCAAATAAATAAATAAATAAATAAAAATCTTAAAAAGTTTTTTTTTTGTAAAAAAAAAACAAAACAAAACACTTAGCTGATTATCTTCAGGCAAGTCCTGAGATCTCTAATTAGAACCTGAGCTTTGTTTTATTTCGTTTCACTTTGTTTTGTCTTTAAGAAAGTACAAGCACAAATTATGTTATTGTCTTTTTCCCTACTGACCTGCCTTACCGATATGCTACTTGACAGAAGCCAATGCAGCACTTCAAAACTCAAGTAGATGGGCAATGTCCTGCCTCCCTGATCATGCGCCTTCAGGATGTCAGTGTGAGGCCCCTGCTCAGGCCATCAAAGCCAGGGCAGAGGGAAGGCTACCCTCCCTGGAGCCTTGCTTTGGCGCTGAAGTTGGGGGGCGAGGGGGTGTTAAAGTGAAGGCCTGGGATGGAGGGTCAGGGACTCACTGCCAGGGTTAGAGGTTCTGTGATAAGATAGAAAGGTGAGCGAATTTGCTACAGAGAATTGGGTTTTACTTGCTGGGAGCCTGTTCAGCAATTCATGGGCTGAGCCCACATGCTTCCTTTAAAAAAAAAAAAATATGGTTGTTTGTTTTGGGCTCCAGCTTCCTGCAGTATCAGTTTCTGTCAGACCAGTTTGTTAAAAAAACACTTTGAGTAAATACCAGAGACCAAACTGAAACTAAAATAGGGAGACTTAAAAAAATGTTTTGCGGGGCGCCTGGGTGGCTCAGTTGGTTGGACGACTGCCTTCGGCTCAGGTCATGATCCCGGAGACCCGAGATCGAGTCCCACATCGGGCTCCCTGCTCAGCGGGAAGCCTGCTTCTCCCTCTCTCACTCCCCCTGCTTGTGTTCCCTCTCTGGTTGTGTTTCTCTCTGTCAAATAAATAAAGTCTTTAAAAAAATTAAAAAAAAATGTTTTGCTTTTTTATAACTCGAGTTTAATTCCCTCTCAGGGTTAAACAAAATTCTCTTTGGAATAAAGACTGGCCATTGGCTAGGAGGGAGTTTCAGAACTGGGGGAGAAGCTAGGAGTTGGAGACCTAACCCTGAGGTATTGGAGGCATTAGATTGCATCTAGGAGTTTAAGCCACTGAGAAAGGAACTAGTGTTGACCTTTGGTTGCATACTAGCTATGTTCCTGAAAAGTTACATGAAAAATTTCCAAACTGATTCCCATTCACAATGCAATAGGCAAGGTCACTGAAGGATCTTCCCCAGAAAGTTTTATAAAAGGAGGTCCCTGCAGGGCTCGGACTAAGGTGAGGCAAGTAAGAGGATGTCCAAACCCTCAGAATCAAGATGAATAATAATATGGTATTTTACCAAACCAATTAATGCAAAAAAAAATCCATGCGGACAAATTATCATTTTTTACAGAAAGGAAGGATTGGTCCCTGCTTTGATCTTCTCTGAGGTTTCAAGCACCTGTACCTGCAGTTGTGTCAAGTGGAGGTAAGGCCACCTCCCTGGGTGGCAGATGGAGAGAAATTTGTAGGTAACAACCCCCATGGTGCCGTCATCACTCCCCATTTTGCTCAAAATTACCCCATCCCTTTGTCTGCATAGAAACACCTTAATGACTACTCAGGTATTCATTGACTGCCTAGAAGTCTTTATTGCATGTTCTTAGTATCTCTATCAGTGTTGTCTGGATTAATGTGAAAGCCTCCCTGAGATGGACTTTCAAAGGACATTTATGGTCCCTCCCAAACAGACCAACGGGCTGGATGATGGTGATAGTGATCATAGCAACCTAGGAGCCACCAGAAATAGAGGAAAATTGTTCTCATCAAACCTACACATGGAGCATTGTGTGACGAGCAGTGAGGGGACCCAGGGAATATAGAAGCAGAAAAGAAAATGAGAGATTCAATCCACTTTGATCCTATGTGTGAGCCTGGATTAACATTCTCAAGGAGTGCCACTGACAAACTTTCTTCCTTCCTTGGTTCCTTTTCTCCAGTGGGTAGGAAGGCTGCCTCCCCAGGCAGACAGTGCTCTCTTAGAGTAGCAGCTAACTATGGTGAACGGAAGAGTGATTGCTGCGTATTTTCCACTTTATCCTACCAGCTCTGCTTTCGCTCCCGCTCTTGGCTTTAGTGGGATGATCTTTATGAACTGTATCAACAAGGATCTCTGGTGCCATGACTTTGAGTTGGGTTAGGAAATTGGGAGGCAACAGCAGAAGATCAGAAGTGGGAGAAGAGAGCCACTCTTGTGAGGTGTGAGGTGTGAAGTGCCCTGGGTCCCTTCCTGCTGGGCTTCAGACTGGCTGTGTTCCTCTGCCAGAGGCCCAGGCTGGCCAGTCAGTCAGCTCCTCTTCTTTGCTCCTCTGTCTGACCTTCGTAACCACTCTTTTCCACAGTCTCTTTAGACCTATGGGTGAAGTTCTAGGCCCGCAGGTCATGGTCCTCAGCATCACTTGCTGGTTTCCCTTAACCCTACCCACACCTTTGTAAATGGCCTTTTATTAAATCTACCTCTATTGTTCTTTGCTGATGTGGCATCTGTCTGTTGCAGGACCCTGACCTATTTAAGTCTTAGGAGCCTCTCACTTAGCAAAGGTGATGCGTGGTCCAGTCCTTGGCTCTGGCAGTTACCTTTCCATTTGGAAAATAAAGCAGCCCTGCCTGGTGTTTCCTGGCCTTACGTCCTATGCACAGTCAAGTACACCTGTGAATGAGCTGCAGGAAATTTTACATATGGCAATTCCCATTAGCTTTTCTATCGCTTTGGACTTAAGATATTTGTTCAAGAGGCACCTGGGTGACTCAGTCTATTAAGCATCTATCTTCAGCTCAGGTCATGATCCCAGAGTCCTGGGATCAAGCCCCAAGTCAGGTTTCCTGCTCAGCAGGGAGTCTGCTTCTCCTTCTCCCTCTGCCCTGCTCATGCTCTCTCCCTCTCCCAGTCTCTCTGTCTCTCAGCTAAATAAATCAAATCTTTAAAATATTTGTTCAAGAAGAAGTTTGACCTCTTTCCCTAAGATATCCAATTACACTGACAGAGGAAAGCCCCTAGTCAGTAGAAATAAATGTAGCTTGAACCATTTGGTTACCATTAAGCTTTCTGCCATGTTTTAAAATACTGAGAAGAGCAGAGATTTTGGGCCCCAGACAAGTGCTCTGTACCTCTGCCGTTGAGAAGATGACAGGAGATGACAAAAGACTAGAAGTACTGTCTACCTCCACCTACCTCTTGAAGTTGGTCTCTCATATCTAGTGTCTCTTGGAATGTGCTCAGCACTCTTATGTACTCCCTCTCCTGCTGGTTGAGGAATCTCTACCATCAACTTTTTATACTGGGTGCATTAAAAAAAAAAAAAAAAGGGTGAGTGGTAAGTTTGACATGGCACAGGGACTATGGGCACCGCCCAGCCCTGGAAAGCAGTGGAGTCAAGGCTTCAGGTGCAAGCCCAGTGTGCAGGCTCTGAACCATCAGCGCGGCTTCATCTGTGTTAGTTCAACCTGGGTGAAGGCAGGTTTTCCAGAGCAGGAGGCAAGGAAGATTCTGATCTCCTTTGAGAGAGAGGACCACTTCTTAGGTCGCAGCTGGTAAAGAGCATGTGTATGTATAAATTCAAGCTACACTAGATTTTTGCATTTTGCTGTATGTAGAATATACCTCAATGTCTTTTTTTTCAAAAGGGTCATAGGAGATTAAGCTACCTGATACTGATGCTCTGTATAAACAGTCTTCCCTTCTACTCCTAGATCTGCTGTGAATCTTCCTTCCATACTGCTGATCATTGCCTAAAACTCCAATATGTAATCCACTGGATATAATTTTAAAAACATAGTTATGATTCATAAGAAATTACACACACACACACACACACACACACACACACACACACACAAACTGTATAGGGAAGTCCTGTGTACCCTTCCCCCTACCTCCCTACCTCAACCAATGTTGGCATCTTATCTAACTATAAGATAATATCAAAACCATGAAATTTATACTGGTACAAGCCACAAAGTTCATTTAGATTTTATCAGTTACACATGCATTCTTATGTACGTGTGTGCGTGTTTCTATGCGATCTTATTACATGTATAGATTCATATAACCACCATTACAATCAAGATACAGAACTATTCCACCACAAGACTTGATAGGATTTAACAGCAGAAAAGGTAGTATTTATAGTGCTCCTCCATCTCCCTCAAAGGATAATGGTCCCCTGGCTTGTTTACTGTTCTGTAACATACTGAGAGGGGTGATGACTGGGGAAATCAGAGACATCTTGTTTTCCCTGATGACTGTTATTGATCCAGTTGTGGGTGTAACTAACTGGAAAATTGGCCCAATTAAATGGAGCAGAGGATGAAGAGTCCATGTTTGGGAGAGACATTTTCTCTCCCTTTCTCCCTGTGTCTCCCTCACACCAGGTGAGCCTCAATAAGGAAGCACTGCAGTGTAATTCTGATGATCCTAGCAGGTAACTTAAAACCCTAACGAAAATCAACATTCGGCTGAAGCTGAGGACAGGAGGATGGAGGAGTGGAAAGAGCCTAAGTGCTTGAGAAACTGATCCACACCATTACTGAAGCCCATCCTAACTCTAGACCTACCCACCAGTGACACAGTGTCATTTCTTATTGCCTTAGTCAGTTTAAGTGAGAATGTCCTGTAACCTGTAGTCAAAAGCAGGATAGTGGCACCTGGCTGGCTCATTTGGAAGAATGTGTGACTCTTGATCTCGGAGTCATGAGTTTGAACCTCATGTTCAGTGTAGAGATTACATAAACAAACAAACTTTTTTAAAAACAAAAGCAAATTAATGCAAGAGTATTACAAGACAACCCACAGCTGACATTATATATAATAATGAAAAGCAATGCTTTTAGGAATAAAACAAGGCTATCTGCTCTCACTACCTCTACTCAATATCATACTGGATGTTCTGGCCAAGAAAAAGAAATAAAATCATCTTGACTAAAAAGAAAGTACTAAAATGATCTCTATTCAAAGTTGACATGATCTTGTATATAGAAAATCCTGAGAAATACACATGCACAAAAAAACTACTTGAACAAACAAGAATGCCAAGGTTACAGGATACAAGATCAATACACATAAATCAATTGTATTTCCTTACACCAGCATGAACAATCCAAAAATGAAGTTAAGAAAACAATTCCATTTACAATTACACTAAAAAGGAAAAATATCTAGGAATAAATTTAACCAAAGAGGTACAAGACCTGTATACTGAAACTACAAGATGTTGTTGAGGGAAATTAAAGATTTAAAGAAATGGAAAGACATCTATGGTTATGGATCAGGACACTTAATATTTTTAAGATGGTAATATTCCCCCAAATTGATGTACATGTTACACACATTTGCTATCAGAATCCTGGCTCCCTTCTTGCAGAAATTAGTAAGTTAATCCTAAAAATGCATAGGGAAATTCAGGGGACTCAAAGTAGCCAAACAACCTTGAAAAAGAAGAACAAAGTTAGAAGACTCACTGATTTAAAACCTTGATACCCTTTCTACATATGTCTCCTGAGGCAAAAGAAACAAAACCAAAAACTATTGGGACTTCATCAAAATAAAAAATTTCTGGCCACCTGAGTGGCTCAGTTGGTTAAATGACTGCCTTCGGCTCAGGTCATGTTCCTGGAGACCCGGGATTGAGCCCTGCATCAGGCTCCCTGCTCGGCAGGAAGCCTGCTTCTCCCTCTCTCACTCTCCCTGCTTGTGTTCCCTATCTAGCTATATTTCTCTCTATCAAATAAATGAATACAAATCTTTAAAAAAATAAATAAATAAAAATTTCTGCACAGCTAAGGAAACAATCAACAAAACTAAAAAGCATCCTATGGAAGGGAGAAGATATTTGCAAATGACATGTCTAATAACATATTAAAATCCAAAATATATAAAGAACTTATCTGACTCAAACCTAAAAAATGAATAATCCAGTTAAAAAAAATGGACAGAAGGCACAACTAGACATTTTTCCAAGGACATACAGATGGCCAATAGACACATTAAAAAGATGCTCACATCATTTTTAATCAGGGAAATACAAATTAAAACTACAATGAGATATCATCTCACACCTGTCAGAATGGCTAAAATCAACAACTTAAGAAACAACAGATGTTGGTGTGGATGTGGAGAAAGGGGAACCCTCTTGCATTGTTGGTGGGAATGCAAACTGGTACAGCTACTGTGGAAAGCAGTATGGTGTTTCCTCAGAAAGTTAAAAATAGAACTACCCTGGGATTCCTGGGTGGCTCAGTCAGTTATGTGGCTGCCTTTGGCTTAGGTTATGATCCTGGGGTCCTGGGATCAAGTCCCAGATTGGGCTCCTTGCTCAGCAGGGAGCCTGCTTTTCTCTCTGCCTGTTCTGCCTGTCACTCCCCCTGCTTGTGCTCTCTCTCTCTCTAAAAAATACATTTAAAAATCTTAGAAAAAAAGAGAACTACCCTAAGATCCAGCAATTGAACTACTAAGTGTTTACCCAAAGAATAAAAAAATACTAACTCAAAGGAATACATGCATACCAATGTTTATAGCAACATCATCTACAATAGCCAAATTATGGAAATATCCCAAGTGTCCACTGTCTGAAGAATGGATAAGAAGGATGTATACACACACGCATGCATGCCCACACACAATGGAATATTAGTCAGTCATAAAAAAAGAACGGAATCTTGCCATTTGCCATAAAAAAAAGGATGGAAAATTCCCATAATGTGGTTGGAGCTAAAGTATTATGCTAAGTGAAATAAATCAGTCAAAGAAAGAAAAATACCATATGATGTCACTCATACATCAAATTTAAGAAACAAAACAAATGAGCAAAGGGGAGAAAAGAGAGAGAGGCAAACCAAGAAACAGACTCTTAACTATAGAGAACAAACTGATGGTTAGCAGAAGGGAGGTAGATGGGAGATGGGTGAAATAGGTGAGGAAGATTAAAGAGTGCACTTGCTGTGATGAGCACCAGGTATTGCATGGAAGTGTTGAGTCACTATATTGTACACCTGAAACTAATATTACCCTGTATGTTAACTAATTGGAATTTGAATTAAAAACTTAAAAAAAACCTACTACAACACTTCAGTAGTCAACACAGTGCAATACTAACATAAGGATTGATATATAGATTGATGAAATTGAATTGAGAATCCAGCAAAAAACATTTATGGTCAATTGATTTTCAACAAGTGTCCCAAGACAATTCAACAGTAATAAAATTCACCAGATATTTGGGAGAAATGGATTTCCACATGTTAAAGAATTAAGTTGAGTCCCAACATCATACCATATACAAATATTAAGTCAAAAATGTTCAAAGACCTGAACGTAAGAGCTAAAATCATAAAACTTTTAGAAGAAAACTGGTGTGTATCTTCATGACCTTGGATTTGGCAATGATTTCTTATCTCTACACCAAAAACAAATGACAAACGAGAAAAATAAATACGTTGGACTTCATCAAAATTAACAACTTTTGCTTCTTGTTGAGTCAGCTCCAGCCCTTCGAGCTTTGCTATAGCTGACACGGGACACGCCTTCCTTGCCATCAAGCCAGTCTGCACGCAGACCCCTGGACTTCACCCCTCCACACTCAGTGCACTAAAACTTCCTATGGGGGAGAATAAAACAAAACAAAACAAAAAAACCAACTTCCTATCTGGAAACATACCACTTGGGTCCTCTACTGGAATGAAGGACTTAGTCTCCCAGCTGCTGACAATGTGGCTAGAAGACAGTGCTCAACTGTCAGCCCTCTCTGGAGACTGCCTTTGATGATAAAAACTGCCTTGCCCAAAGTCAGCTTCTTTAAAGGATAGCCCACATTCATCCATGACACAGAGGTGTAAAGGCCCAACCCTCACTCCAACTTGGGGCAACTCTGCAGAGCAATTTCAGATCCAGACTCCCTGAGGGATTGGTTTGAAGTCTTTTCTGGGTCTACATCACAACTTCTCCCTTTATTCAATCCTGCTTCCTTTCCTTCCCTTTACCAAGTGATGGGACCAATTGCAAAACATCAAGGACGTTGAAGAGTAGGTAGTTGAGGCCTCTAGATCCCAAAGTCAGTGCGACCAAGCTTGTCCTTATAGGATTTTCTCTTTCAGTATTTCATCAGTGTGAGCCACATACGCACTGCTTCCTTTACCAGGAAATACATAAATTAAACCAATCACGTTTACACCCACACTAGAAAGGCAGCATTCCTCTTTCATCAACTCCTTCTATCTAGATCCTTATTATCAGGGAAGGGAACACTTTCTTTATTCTTTGGAAGAGAATTCTTTCCTCCTCTGAAAAGGAGAATAAATAAACTCTTCAAACAGTTGTAGAGGTAATGAGTTAGTATGTGTGAAGACACTTAGAGCTGGGCCCAGCATGCAGAAGTACTATATTTACCAAAAGAAGAAATTAGAATATTTCTGAATTGTAGCAACCCTTTGTTATCCCAGAAGGACTCCCAGAATTCATGGTAAAGTTCTGCCTGTTTCTCTCTGTGGGAGAGTTGCCAATTCTTTCATCGTCCTTTGAGACACTTACCTGCATGTGTGGGAGAGGCTCTCTCCCATAAATGTGTCAGAAACTTCTCTGTGCTCTATGATAATGCATATTGCATTCCTCCGTGATGGGACCTGTTGCAACACCAGCATAGAGGTATGTGCCTTGTGATTCCTGAAAGGGGTGGATTCGAGTACATAGTGTCTCTTAGGCTTATTTGTCCATGAAACCCAATCTCTCCCTTTGTTGTTGAGTCATCCCTGGGAACTATTTCCTATCCGTTGACCACATTTTCAGAAGCCCTGACCTCTTCAAAGTGACTACTTTAATTTAGAAGAATATTTTTTGCCAAATAACTGTAGACTAGAAGTTAAACAGAGCCAGTTTGTGGCCATGACACTAATAATCATAACTACTCTTTACTGAGCACCTACTAGGTGCCAAGTATTGTCCTGAAAGTTTTACAAGCATCACTTCATTTAACTCTCTTAACAATCCTTATAGAGATGGCCATTTTGTTTTATTTTAAATAATTTGTTTTATTTTTTCAGTGTTCCAAAATTCATTGTTTTTGCACCACACCTAGTGTTCCATGCATTTTTATAATAATTTATTTTATTTTTTCAGTGTTCCAAGATTCATTGTTTATGCCCCACACCCAGTGCTCCATGCCATACATGCCCTCCTTAATATCCACCACCAGGCTCACCCATCCCCCCACCCCCCTCCTTTCCAAAACCCTCAGTTTGTTTCTCAGAGTCCAAAGTCTCCATCCATGCATTTTTTAAAAAATGCATTTATTTATTTATTTGCAAGAGAGAGAGAGAGAGCGCGCACAAGCAGCAGGAGTGGCAGCAGAGGGAGAAACAAACTCCCTGCTGAGGAAGGAGCCCATTGGAGGACATGATCCCAGGACCCTGGGACCATGACCTGAACCAAATGCAGATACTTAACTGACTGTGCCACCCAGGCATCCCAAGATGGCCATTTTAAAGATAAGAAAATTGAAGAACAAAAAGGTTAAATAGTTTGCCAAGGTCACACAATAAGTAGTGAGTTCAAACCCAAGTCTGTCTTAGTTGAAAGCTCATGAGTTTCTATTTCTGGTTTTAACATTCTCTTCATTGAAATCAGTTAAAAGCAACAAAAAGATGGAAAAACAAAGACACAAGTTCTTTTTTGCTAGAAAGTAGGAGATAGCTAAAGCCCCAGTTTCCATTTCATTGGAAGAACTGCCCAAAGCAGTAAATATTAATGAAGGGGGCATGTAGGAGCAAGCAGAGAGAAAAACCTACAACTAGGGAATGCAGTGACTGTGTATCTCAGAAGGAGCTGGGTGCAGCTCTTGAAATCGAGGGACAAAAATGTAACTCCCCTTATTCATAGTATTTGGGCAAGTGTGGATTCACTGGTACCAAGGATTTCCTTGGACCCTGTTTGGTATTAAAAGACAAGATGAGTCTGCTTAGGAACCAGAGACTAGCCATGTCTGCAAGAAAATCTACCCCTGCAGTAGCACAAAAGGGTCTTCGGGTTGTAAAGACTTCACTGCTGCTTACCTTCATTGCTTAGGGAGACATAAAACTCAACAAACGCACTTAAAACCCCAAATCAGGGGCACCTGGGTGGCACAGTCAGTTAAACATCTGACTCTTGGTTTTGGCTCAGGTCATGATCTCAGGGTCATTAGATTAGGGCTCAGCGCTCAGCAAGGAGTCTGCTTAAGACTCCCTCTCCCTCTCCCTCTGTCCTTCCCACTAAAATAAATAAATAAATCCATTTTCTTTTTTATTTAAATTCAATTGATTATTATATAGTATATTATTAGTTTGAGGTAGAGTTCAGTGACTCATCAGTTGTATTTGACACCCAGTGCTCATTACATTACATGCCCTAATGTCCATCACCCTGTTACCCCATCCCTCCACCCACCTCCTCTCCAGCAACCTTCAGTTTCCTATGATTAAGATTAAGTCTCTTGTGGTTTGTCTCCCTCTCTGATTACATCTTGTTTTGTCCCCCGCCTTCCTCTATGCTCCTCTGTTTTGACCCAAATCAAGAAAAATTTCAGATGGACTGACACGTCCCCTTACAAACTTTCTGTAAAGAGAGCACCAAGGAAAAAAACTCATGTCCTTCAATGATGAAAAATAGAGAAGAAAGCAGTGCAAGGAACTACACAAAGATCCTCTAAGGACCAAAAAAAAAAAAAAAAAAAGTGAAAAAGAGCAAGAAACCAACTTGTAGACAAACAATATGCACTAAAATAATGTCTCTATGAAGCAGTTAATAATTGTGACCAAATATTCCGTCATGACTCTTTAAAACGTAATGAAGCAATGGCTTCTATGAAACCAGAACATAAAGTAAACAATCATGGAAATTTCTAGAAAATTTGACTTGGTTCCAAAATCCATCCGGTTATCCCCTGCCTCCTCAGCAACGATCAGGCCACCTCTGAGCTATCTTGGGCCACAATTTGCTCTGTCAGTTCTTTCCCCCAGAGATTCCAAAAATGCCCTCCCTCTGGTTGCTGCTGCTTTCCCTTGTGCTGCTTCATCCCAACCAAGCGCAGCCTCTCCCTTATTTCTAGAGTCCTAGCTGAAACCAGGCTATGATTCTTTTTTAATTTTTAACTTTTTAAAATTAAAATTAAAATTTTTAAATCTTAATTCAATTAATTAACATATAATGCATTATTGGTTTCAAAGGTATAGGTCTGTAATTCATCAGTCTTATATAACACCCACTGCTCATTACATCACATGCCTTCCTTAATGTCTATCACCCAGTTACCCCACCCCCTGCCTCCCTCCCCTCCAGCAACCCTCAGTTTGTTTCCTATGATTGAGAGTCTCTTATGGTTTATCTCCTTCTCTGATTTCATCTTGTTTTATATTTCTCTCTCTTCCCCTATGACCCTCTGTTTTGTTTCTTAAATTCCACATATCGATGACAGCATATGATAGTTGCCTTTCTCTGATTGACTTATTTTGCTTACAGGCTGTGATGTTCAACATAGATTTTCTGGAAGCTCATGGTTAATGTGAAGGAATTATGACCTAGACCTAGAATCTTCACAAGGCTTGAACCTTCCACAGCTTTGTGGAGCACAGCTTTGTTTAAACCCCAGCCTGCAATCACGTGGTGAGGTGACTAGATTTTACTTCTTTCCTGACCTCATGAGTGAGTCTTTAGTCACATCTTTGCCAGGAATTCAGACTCAAATAGAGGGAAAAAATGCCCCTACTCAGACCTGTATAAAGCCCTCTTCCAGCAGCCTTGTCTTAAGTTCCAGGACCTAACTTTTCCCAGAATGACTGACAGAAGAAATGTCCCATTCCCAACCAACAGGGCTAAATTTGCCCTAACTGGGTAAAGTTTCTCAGGAGGTCTAGGTAATTCAATCTTCTTTAGAATCACAGCAGTGTAGCATCAGCTCAGGCATAGCAAACTCAATCCAGTTTGTCTTTCACAATCTCCTTTCATTCAAGAGAACAACCCTCCAGCTATTTTCAGTCTTGTTTCCTGATCTCCAATTTGCACAGCAATACACATGCATCCTTTTACCAAAACTTAAAAATAACATACTGTCTATTCCTTACACATTATCATTCAGGGCAGTTTAGCTCCTTGGAGACACACATATCAAATTCATCATTCTAGAAGATGTGGTAGCCAGTCTCTGAAGATAGACCCCAAAGAACCATACCTCCTGGTATTAAATACTTGTGTAGTCCTCTCTGATATGAAATCTGAGCTAGTCCTGGGACTCACATATCCAATAGAAGGTGCCAGAAGTGACACTGTGCCAGATCTAGGCCTAGGCCTCAGAAGATCTAGCAGCTTCTGTTTGAAACTTTGGAAGCTCTGCTCTGAGCCACCACAGAAGAAGTCAGGCTGCACTAGTGAAGAGACCACATAGAGGGAGGGGTCATGCCAATAGAGGCCCCAGCCTTCCAGTCAAACCTGCCATGGCTCCAAGCATATGAATGACACCATCCTGAAGGTTCAAACAGGTCACTATCCAACTGCAGCTGCTAAGAGGCCCCAAACCACTATGTTTTAAAATATATTTTACATAACCAAATATAATGGAAATATAGCCTGTTGTTCCACATGAAAATTCACAGGGAAAAAAAAAGAATAGTTTACCCCAAAGGAGAACTTTCTACCCCTCATATTTTATCTGCTTAAAGATGTAAAATTGTGGGGCGCCTGGGTGGCTCAGTTGATTAAGCGACTGCCTTCGGCTCGGGGCATGATCCCAGAGACCTGGGATCGAGTCCCACATCAGGCTTCCTGCTCTGCGGGGGGCCTGCTTCTCCCTCTCTCACTCCCCTTGCTTGTGTTCCCTCTCTGGCTGTGTTTCTCTCTGTCAAATAAATAAAATCTTTTAAAAAAAAAAGATGTAAAATTGTTTTTGTTTTCCTTTTGCCATTTCAGATATGTTAGAGTTGGTTTATATTTAAGGCTGAAGCCTGAAGTACCATCATTCTCTTATCCTCGTAGACATCTCAGTATAACTCATAGACTTCACAGGACAGTTTAGGCCTGAAATAAGGGTACAGAGAGATCTCTCTCCTCCTTCCATGCTTAACCTCAGGGGTCGGGGCCTTTCTCTACTACAGCAAATGAATTAAATTAAACAAACCCACTTATGAAAGAGCATGAGTTACATTAAAGGTGTTGCAAGTATAAAGAAAGAAAAACACACATATATGAAATTTGAAAATATTAAGCTAGAAATGTAGGCATGAAATGAGATGTTAATGTAGTACAACAGAATGTATTATACAGCTAGATGCAAATTAAAATTTTGTTCTTATCTGACCTTACAACATGATATTTGGTATAAGGGAAGTGCATCTAAACCATTGCTTAAGGGAATCATTGCTGAGGCAATGTTATATCATGTGCTATCTTACCTAAAATATGTTCTTGCAACATAGAACAAAAGGATAGTATTTTATCACCACTTACCAAAATAACCGATTCCCAATTCCCCCAACACAATAGCAAGGGCATACCATAGGTTGATGATGAGTTGTCTTCTATCAGCAACCACTCATCATCTCTCAGTTGACTATCTTGGTTTTCATAATGGCCTTCTACTCTCATCCCACAATTCGCAAGATCTTAGGAAGACCATTTATATCTATTCATTCAATCATCTATTCATTCAACAAATATTCAGTGAGTTGTAGGATACTTTTCAAAACATGGAAAACAGAGTAAAAACTCAATTCTAGCAGCCTTATAACTGTCACAACAATTATAGAATATTTTGTAGGTTCAAGTATATTCAAACACATTATCTCCTCTGTTACAGTAAATTGGTCCCCAAACACTTAAACCTCACAGAGAAGCTGAGTCTAATACCACCCACACATCTCTAGGTTTGTAGGATTTGTTTTCATAACTTTGGCACCATTTAATAAGGGCTATTGTGGCCCTGCATTATTCTAAACATAAACAATGGCAATGACATCTCTGTAGAGAGAGACCTAACAGCAATTTCTTATCGATGAGTGGTCATAAATGCAAGTGATGATGCCACAGCAAAATCACCATTTATAAATAATACAATGCACTGAAAAACTAAATGTACCTCTGAATAACAAAAATGATGCAAGCTGACATAAATAAATAAATGGACAGTGGGCTACAATAATAAGTGTTTTATAAATACCTACTTACCTCATCCTAAACTTGGGTGAAAAATTAGGGGGTAGAAGCTATACTCACATGTGTCTCTCTCTGATTCCTGAGTACTTCTCAGAATTTTCTTCAAAAGGTGGTCAGACTGTTTTATACTACAGGCCTTAGAACAATGTCCAGATTTCTCTAGATGGGCCTGCTAAATTATTGAGTAAGCTCAGGCAAATGATATTCCTAAATATTTTATCAGTACTAAGAGAAGCATTTTGAACACATGGCAATATTTTCTAAAGATAGGTGTGTTCTAGAAGATCCAAGTCTAAAAAACAAAACTATTCAAAGAGTAGTGTGGATTTCTCATATTTAAAATGTGGGCATGAGACTTGTATTTGCTAAAATTTGATTGTCTCTTTTAATATGTGAAAAATAATTTAAACACATTTGATATGGGTGGCTGAATGATAGTGGTCATTTGAAACTTGTTTCTCAGAGGCTATTTCCAGAGGTCAAGAAATTTAAGATCTAGTTTTATTTTTCAGACCAGAGTGAATTAACAAATGTTGAAAACTATTAATTTTATAGATGATGGAAAAATAATGAGAAAGAAAATGAGAATGCCTTGTTTCCCTATGACTTCAAAGAATCCTACAGACATAACTTCATTCATCTAAGAAAACAACCCTGCTAATTATATTATATATAATCATACTATTATATATAATAAGATAATCTCATAGTTGCCTGTTTTATAGAAAGAGAAGTCAAGCCTTGGGAGAAGAATTGTGCAAAAGTGGAAAAACCAGAAAGAAACCCCCAGATCGTCTCTTTGGCTCAGACTACACCTTCCTTGTACTTTGAGACACATTTTCCTCCTGATCTGACTGTCTCAGTGGGTTGTGAGCTCCTCCATAATGGGGATATATCTCCTTCACATCCCTGTGTGTCTCTTTCATGTCTCCCCTATCTCCCTTCATGTCTCCTCCCCTTTCAATTCTCTTCCTATCTCTGTGGTCACTTCTCAGTCTTCTGCAGGCTTCTCTTCAACCAGATACCTCCTAAGTTTTGTGGGTTTTGGTCCTTCCTTGACCCTTTTTCAAGTCCTGGCCATCAGCCTCTGACATCTTTCTCAGATCTATCTTTGCTTCTCCATTCCTACTGTTGTTGCCTTCTTTTTTTTCAAGTTTTCATCATGTCTTTCGTGAACAAAAACACCAGCCTCCTTTACTGGTCTGACTTCAGACACAGTTCCTGGCCACCCATCGGCCACAGTGCTTCCAAAGCAGCTCTATACATCAATCCTTTGTTCACCTTCAGTGGTCCACATCCAGGACAATAAAACTGGGTCTGCCCACTTTATGTAAATAGTCTCTTCTACACCAATTTATACTTTTGTAAGTCCCTCCTTACTGAATTCTATGCTCTAGAAATACCAAACCTTGCAACCTCCAAATATGCTAGGCCTCCCTACCTTTCATGTTCTATTTTCTCTGTCCTACCCCAGTGTCTAGCTGGCAATGCCTAAAGCCCTCAAGTCCTGCTTCAGGCATGCCCTCCTCTGTGAAAGCCTTCCCTGACTTCCCAAGGCAGGTTTTGTCCTTCCTCCTCCATGTCCATTGCACCATCCATACACGACTCTTTGGGCACTGACAACACAGATTATGAGGCAGGATCATTTTTTAATGAATTGGAAAAACTCAGTCTTTCCCTCCTATGTGTCTTCTTTACAACTCATAAAATATTTCACTTCTGGTCACCAAATGTGTGGAGGTTAGTCCCCATACCAAGAAGTTCTCTGTAATACCAGTGGAGTTCCCTAACAATTCATTTTTTTAAGATTTTTTTTTTTTAATTTTTTAAGTAATCTCTACACCCAACATGGGGCTCAAACTCACAACTGCTTCTCCCTGGAATAAAAAGTCGCAGACTCACGGGCACCTGGGTGGCTTAGTGGGTTAAAGCCTCTGCCTTATTCTCAGGTCATGATCTCAGGGTCCTGGGATGGAGTCCCACATCCGGTTTTCTGCTCAGCAGGGAGCTTGCTTCTTTTTCTCTCTCTGCCTACCTCTCTGCCTACCTGTAATCTATCTCTCTGTCAAATAAATAAATAAAATCTTGGAAAAAAAAATCACAGGCTCTACTGACTGAGCCAACCAGGCTCCTCGCCTCACTACAGTCTAATTCTCTTCAATACAAACTAATTCAATCTAATTCTAATTCTCTGTCTCCAGGTAGATAGTGTCAGATCCCACAGGTTAAGGGCTCAGTTCTATAAGACTGCTCCCTCCGTGCTTCAGATGCAATCACAGGTCCTAGGTCCCCTATAGCCAAGTAATAGTTTACCTACAATGTCTGCCTGATTTGGCTACAAATCGAAGGTTCCAAAGGTTCGAAGCCCCTCCTCAGTTTCAGTTAATTTGCTAGAACAGCTCACAGAACTCAGGGGTACATTTGCTTAGGGTCATCAGTTTATTAAAGGATACAGATGAACCGCCAAATGAAGAGATACATAAGGGAAGGGTCTCAGATCCAGGAGCTTCTGTTACTTTGGAGTTGGAGTACTTCATTCTCCCCAGGCAGAGATATATTTACCAACTATCAAATTCTGTGCTATTGGGATTTTTATGGCAGCTTCACTGTGTAGGCATGATTGATCATTAACTCCATTTTCGGTCCTTTTCCTTTCTCAAAAGAATGGGAGTTGGGGCTGAAATTTTCAAGTTTCTAATTGTGATTTGGTCTTTTGAGTGATCAGTCCCCATCTAGGAGCCATCCCGGAGCCCATCGAAAATTGCCTCATTATAACAAAAAAGACACTCTTATCACTTAGGAAATTGCAAGGGTTTTAGGAGCACTGTGCCTGTAGCCAGAGAAGACACCAGTATATTTTTTTATTATCTTACATATATTAAATTATATAATTTTTCTTTTGATAACAAGCTATAACTTGCAGACAGGAAAGTGCACAAATCTTAAAGTGTGCATCTCAGCGAATTTTTATATGTGCAAGTATGAAGCACAACTATCCATCATGAATGCAAGCTCTCTTATGCCTCCTCCAACCCAGATAGTGACCCCTAAAGGTAACCACTAATCTTTTATTACCACAGATTAGTTTTCCTGCTTTTGAACTTCATATAAATGGAATCATATAAAACCATATCTTTTTATGTCTAACTCCTTTTTTCAACATTTTATCTTCAAGTTTTATCTGTGTTATTATATGTAGATGTAATTTTTTCTAATTGCTGAGGAGTATTCCACTATGGGATTACCATAATTTATCAGTTCTACTGTTTATGAGCATCAGGATTTTTCCAGGGTGTTTTGTTGTTGTTGTATTAACTATTATGAATAATACTACTCTGAAAATTCTTGCGCTATCTTTTGGTGACTCTAAAGATTCAATTGATTTAGACCCAAGTGGAATTGCTGGTTCATGAAATATGTCTATGCTTAGATTTAGTAGAAAACAAGCAGTTTTCCAATTCATACTCCCTAAAGCAGTATTGATAGATGGATTATCTATCTATCTATCTATCTATCTATCTATCTATCTATCTATCTAATGACTATAATTTCACATCCTCACAACTCAGTATTGTCAGTCTTTTTAACTTTAGCTCTTCTAGCAGTGGTGTTAATGGATCTCACTATGGTTATCTGGCCTTTTCTTTTCCTAGGATCTCCTGCCGCCTCCACTCATCTTCCATTTGGGCAGTAATGAGAATATTCTATATTCATTGCCCTCAGCATAGGCTTTGTAGAGTAGAAAAACAGACAAGAGAAGACAGAATCAACTCATAGTTTTTCAGTTTAAAAATAGACTATGAAACTCATGCTAGAAGCAATAGCTTGAGAGAAAGTATTTTTAGTCTCAAAAGCCTTTTTTTGGAGCACCAGTATCTGGATTTTGAGTATCAGAAGTTAAATTTCAAAAAATTTAGGGCAGTAAGTATTTTTTTATCAATAAATTTTGGAGAATGCATGCTTATATAAAACTTTTATATAAGATCACTCTAGAGTTGGTAAAGATCCTTAGGAACAAAGGTGAGGATCAAGAACAATTCTGATGAGTATCCTGCTCCAGACCAAGTCTGAGAGGAGAGTGAGGAGAAATGATAGAACCTCCATGTTGGTTAAGGTCTCCCATAGGAGAGGGAAGTTGTTCCTAAACACCAGTATCATAGGACCTGCCTGCACCCAGCATGGAATGCTCACAGAGTATAAATGGCTTAAAGGTGCATTGAAATCAAGAGCTCCTGAGACAGTTCCGCTGACATTCCCAGAGCCATAGAGTCAGTTGAACAAGAGCCAAACATTTCCCATTCCCTGAAAGAGATGTAAAGGTAATTGAGAGAGCAGATGAGCCTCAGAAAATCTTATGATTACAAGGGGAATACATAGCAGCAGATAATTGCTTGGATCTTCTCATCAATCAAGTGATAAGAAAATAAAGTCAACTCAGGAGATTCTAGTGAAAAAGATGAAGAACAACCAAAAACCAGGTAGAATGTGGCCATTGAGTCCCAGACACCAACTACTCTTCCCCCTCCTCATCAGAATGCCCTGACTTAGCCCTTAGAATTGAGATGCAACCCTAGCATGAAGATGAGAGAGAAAAGAGTCTGATTGGCTGAGAAAGCTTGATTGGTTAAGAATACATTTCTGGGAGCACCTGGGTTTTCAGTCATCTGCCTGAACATCTGCCTTGAACATCTGCCTTCGGCTCAGGTCAAGATTCCAGAATTCCAGGATCATGCCCCACATTCAGCTCACTGCTCCGTGGGAAGCTCCTCCTTCCTCTTCCACTCCCCTTGTTTGTGTTACCTTTCTCGCTGTGTTTCTCTCTGTCAAATAAATAAAATCTTAAAAAAAAAAAACATTTCTGCCACCCGCCAGAATGGAGACTTAAACCTAAAAGTTAAGTTTAGTTACAGCAAAAACTAGAAAAATTTTGTTGCTTGCCACCCTCAAATATGTACTAAAATTTTTGGGCTATATATTAGTCTGGGTTCTCCAGAGAAACAGAACCAACAAGATACAGATAAAGAGATTTACTGTAAGGAAGTAACTTATGTGATTATTAAGGCTGAGAAATGAATCTAAGATCTTCAGTCCACAAGTTGGAGACCCAGGAGTCGATGTTAATGGTGTAGCTCCAGTCTGAGTCTAAAGACCTCAGAACCGGAAGATCTGATGGTGTAAGCTCCAGCCCACATCCAAAGGCAGAAGAAGACCAATGTTCCAGGTCAAGCTGTCAGTGATTGGATGAACTCCACTCCCATTGGGGAGAGAGTATGCTTTATGCCATCTACTGATTCAAATGTTATTCTCTTACAGAAACACCCTCACAGACCCAAAAATAATGTTTATTTTAACCAAATATCTGGACACCCTATGGCCCAGTCAGGCTGACACACAATATGAACCATCACAGGCTATGCTAGTTCTTACCTGTTCATGTGCCTCTCTACCCAGTAGACTATATACTCCTTGTGGTAAGGACCATGCCTTTTCATCTCTGACTCCCCAGCACTTATCACAGGGCTTGAAATACAGAGTGCCTCAGTATATGTTCAGTGGATTAATCCATTTGATGCCTAGCTGAGCTTCATATTCAATGATGACAAACACCCTGGCATAAACTGACCCATTGAGTCCAATCTGGTTAGCCAGGACTTCATTTGAATTTGGGACAAAGATGAAGAGATAAAGAGGATAAGAGGGAGACAGGCTGTGGAAAATCCCAACAGACGCCTGTGTTCATTAATCACTGGAAATTATAAAGTTACAGATCACAGAGAAATCCTTTAAGGGCTGAGGAATCAGCTCAGGATCTAACCCAAGACAAAGTCGGATGTTTTTGTCCCAAAGCCTGAAGATAGGGCTGGTTTTAGTGCAGGTAGGTTATACCTTTGTATCCATGGTATAATTTTAGGGACTTAAGTAGCCCCCTTCCTTCCCATCTGCTCCAGCTGGGTGATGTGTGCTATTTAACTGCCAATACTCGTTCCTTAAACTTGAGATTTTGATCCTTACTATAATAGAGGCACATTTGGGAGATATAATATTTTGAATTGGTATCAATGCTTGAAGTGACCAAAGAGTTGAGGAATTTTTTAAATAAGAGGTAGTAAGGTAGAGAAGAAGAGAGTAACAGGTACCTAGAGATCAAGAAAGGAGCTCCAGGAGTACAAAAAAGAGACAGAATGGAAAAACCCGTAATGCAGATTGTTTGTGGACTTGGCAGTTCTGCTTTTGACCTACTGTATCTCTGTGAAAATGGAATTTGGCTCTGGATCTGGGAAGACTGGAGAAAGAGAACAGAGATGACTGCCCTTCCCCCTCTCCCTTCCTCACAGTCTCATTGGCACTATAGGAATTGCCCTGGCTGGCTTATCAATGGTTTTCTGTCTAAGATTAATTGGTTTCTTTTTTCTTTTCTTTTCTTTTCTCTTTTATTTTCTTTTCTTTTCTCTTCTCTTCTTTTCTCTTCTCTTCTCTTCTCTTCTCTTCTCTTTTCTCTTCTTTTCAAGTTTATTCATTTAAGTAATCTCTATACTCAACGAGGGACTCAAGCTTGAGACCCCAAGATCAAGAGTCACATGCTCCTCAGACTGAGTCAGCCACATGCTCCTACTTGATGCTTTTCTAACGAAGAAGAGAACTGAGTTGAACTATAGTAGAAGTAAACCCTGGGACATGTGCCAACTTGCTGAATTGTTTCCTGGGCTTGGGATGTGGAGAACTATGTAATTATGAGACTGTGACACATAGAAGCTGGCTTAAAGAAATTAGATACATATACCCAATGGCCAAGAACAAGGAGAAAACATAGATTTGTTGGAACCAAATGGATTTTGTGGAGGCAAGCAACTTAGAGGTCTGTGTTTTCTGATGAGAAGATAGTGCTGAGCTAAATCCAATTATTCTAAGAAGCCGCTCTTCCCAAAGCAAAGAGATAGTGATGGCTCTGGCTGGGCTCTGACAGACAGGACTGGAAGGTGTGTCCCAGAATTTTCTGAAAGGATTGACTGCCAGAGCAGCCCATTGTTCTCCTCATTTCCTTGGGTCTTCTCAAGTGGGGTGAAGAGGATCTGTCTCTCTCCAAGTTCATCTCAGCTGTGTTTCTGTTGGGGTAGCTTAGAAACAGGTGTGAATTGGTTGCAATTTAAGTGTCTTTGGAAATTTAGCACCTTAGAATGACATGGAGTCAGGAATATATAAGAGATACAACTTTCTTCTTCCTCTTTGATCTTCACCCTTTCTCCCAATGGCTCTGCCAACTGCTCAGACTCTTGGTTAGCATGGTAAAGTAGCTCTTGCCAGGAGCCAAGGAAATCCTTCAAGAGTCTTCATCACCAGGTTATCTCAATATAATGTGAGACAGACTTTAGTGGTAGAGCTTGAAATGGGTGGAAAAGTATGCCCCCAGGGATTCCCCTTGGCAATTTTCACAGGGGAGAAACTGCACTGGGGTATGACATTCCCTTCCCTGTGCATGAGAGATTACTTCAGGTGCAAGAATAAATAAATATGCAAGAATAAATCCATACTAGTGTCAAGACTGAATGAAAATCAAGAGTCATTTCCATTGGTATCTCAAAATCAGGATAATGGAAATATCAGCAGTTTCCCCCAAAGATCACTATATTAGACTTCTCCAGAGAAACAAAACCAATAAGACAGATATTGATATAGATTTGTGGAAATTTCTCATGAGGCATTGGCTCACATGATTATGGAGGCTGAGAAGTCCCATCTGCTGTCAGCAAGCTGGAGACTGAAAGCCAGTGGTATAATTTTTAGCTGGAGTCCCAAGACCTAGAACCAGGGAAGCCAATGATGTAAAGCCCAGTCAATGGACAGAAGGTGAATGAGATGTCCCAGCTTAATCAGTGAGGCGGAAAAAATAAAAGGTAAATTCCTCCTTCCTCTGTCTTTTGTCCTATTCAGGCCCTCACCAGATTGAATGATGTTCACCCACACTGGGGAGAGCCATCAGTCTACTGAGTCGAAGAATTCAAATGATAATCTCATCCAGAAACACCCAGACACACCCCAAAATAGATTTAATCTCAGCCACCCATGACCAGTCAAATGGAAAATCCCAGTCTTTAAACATGCCATACACATGTGTATATTTAATGTGTGAGAGTTTTTCCCATGTATTTTTCTCTTTTACTTTAGCACCATGAAATGTTTAGCAGTTTTCTCCTTCATGTGGATTTATACAGTGGCTTTTACAAAGTACTCATAAAAGGTTTATTTATTATCTTTAAATTGGGATTTAATTTAGAAACATTTTCACTTAAACAACACACCAGGGATATTTTTCAGTGTAGGCAAGCTGCTCTTGCAAGGAAGGTAGAAAGCAAGTGAAATGTGAAGGGAAGTTGCCGTTCCCCCTTACAGTTAATGTTCATAAGTTGTCCATCCTACTACTTCCCTGCTGTCTTCTGCTTCTAAAATTATCTCAATATCATCTGGCCATGTTCCCCCTAGGGAGAAAACACATTTACAGTGAATGTCTTTTGTGGTCACTTTTTATCATCTCTGCTCCTAAGGAAGTAAATGCAGATTGAATGAAGCCGAGCCAGCCTCCTTTCCACAGCTTTCCTGTTTCCTTGCTTCTGTCCCTGCATAGGGACCACCTCTGCTGCTCCACCGGCCCCCAGAGGAAACCTCTGCCAGGCCCTTCTTCATTCCTACAGAAGGAGCTACATGTCTCGCCACAGCCATTTCCCCCTTCTTCCTCACTAATAAGCTTTGATTTTACTGCAGACATCATTATGTTCAGATCAGTAAATGTGGTCAGTTACTTTTCCCAGCCTCTCAGGTGGATGCATAGGAACAGGTGAGTGGCAACATTTTGGCTGGCGAGTTGGAAGCGGAAGTTGAGCAGGACATCTACAAAGCTCATTGAAAGGGGGAAAGGGCTCACCTGGTGGACCCCTTAATACATTTCCCTTCCCCTTTCCTGCTTGTGCATATTCAGCACAAACACACAATATTCTACATGGTGCGTTTCAAGGATACATGTGTATTCAGGAGCACATCTCAATCCCATCAGAGTGGGAGGCCTGCAATCAGGCACCGGAAATGGCCAGTGTGGGTGGGGAAATGTAAATTGTAAAAAGAGAAGGGCCCTGTATAGAGGGCTGATGAGAATGTTACTTTGAGGTTGGTGTTTGCTTAACTCAAGTCTGTACCTGGTATCTTGAATAAAAGGGGAGACTCGTGGAGGAGGAAGACAAAAAAAAAAAGCCAGTGCAGAAAGTTTTTGTCAATGGTCTTATAAAATTCTGCAAAATGACATATGGAAAACATTCACCTGGCATCAACTGACTTGCCAACTCTTCTGGCCTCCCATCTTAAGTCTTGTGGCATCTGGCTTCACACCTGGGAGCTCTCCAGTGTCCAGGGGCCAGGGCTCTGTGAATGACTAGGCAAATTCTCTGCCTGCAGTACCTTTCCCTGCAGATGTGAACAGGAACCCTGTGGTTCAAATCCAAACACTGGATTCCCTGTCCGGATACTCAGTCCTGGCTTTGGGCGCCTATCCAGCTTCAGAGCCTTTACACAGCTGCCCCTTTTAGGACTCAACAGACTTCACTTCCTGTTTAGGTTCTTCCCTCCCTGGGGGGAAATTGCTGGCTGGCTTCTTCCTCCAAACAAAGATGCATAAACTTAAATGTTAAGTAAAACCTCTGCGCTGTGAAAGAGGTTTTTGACTGAAGACCTTGCAGTAGAAGCCTAAGGAGAAGCAGGTTGGCTGATGATTTGTAACCCACCGTGAACCAGGCCTCCTGGCATTCATACCCTTGTAGAGTCCCTTCTGCTTGAATCTTTTTTTTTTAATTCAATTAATTAACAGATAGTGTATTGGTAGTTTCAGAGGTAGAGGCCAGTGATTCATCAGTCTTATATAATACCCAGTACTCATTACATCATGTGCCCTCCTTAATGCCCATCACCCAGTTACCCCATCCCTAAACACACCTCCTCTCCAGAAACCCTCCATCTGTTTCCCATGATTAAGAGTCTCTTAGGGTTTGTCTCTGTAGTTTTGTCTTGTTTTGTTTTTCCTTCCCTTCCCTTCCCTTATGTTCCTCTGTTTGGTTTTTTAAATTCCACATATGAGTAAGATCATATGATAGTTGTCTTTCTCTGATTGACTTATTCACTTATCATAATACCCTCTAGTTCCAACCATGTAATTATAAATGGACAGGTTTCTTTTTTGATGACTGAGTAATATTCCAGTATGTGTGTGTGTGTGTGTGTGTGTGTGTGTGTGTGTGTGTGTGTGTGTGTAGTCACCTCTTCTTTATTCATTCATCTCTCGACAGACAGCTGGGCTCTTTCCATGGTTTGGGTATTGTGGACATTGCTGTTATAAACATTGGGGAGCAGGTGCCCCTTTGGATCACTGTTTGTATCTTTGGGGTAAATACCTACTGTCTTCTTGACTCTTGATGGCTCTGTGACCTGCTTTAAACAACAGAATGAAGCAGAAAGAATGTTCGGCCAATTTGTGGCCTAGACCTAAGGAAGGCCTGGAAGCTTCTGCTTTCACATTTCATGCTCTGGGAGAAGCCAGCTGCTACATAGGAAAGCTGGTCACCCTGAGATCACCATGCTGTGAGGGAGTTCACAAGAAGTTTCCAAACAAAGAGCTACTCTACCCTATGCTATATTTAGGGCTTGAAAGTAGAAAAATTTAGAAATAGAGAGATTTAGAGGGAAAGGTAATATTTCTTCCCACAGGGAGACTGGTCTTTTGATAGATAATCTTCCAGTAAAAACTTAGGAGCCATGTGTATTTGTGCAAAATTTTGTGTGACTCCTAACTTCATCTCATGGCATGTCTCATCCTCTGTCCTCTCCTCTCCCTGAATTGCCTTCCATCCCCTGGATTCGTCTTAGGCTTCTCCCACTTCTGTGGGTTTGCCTGTGCTCTACCATCTGTGTGTGATGGCTCCTCCCTTCATCTCTGTGTATCAAAGTCCCACCAGTTGTCCTGGACCATCATGAACTAGAACCACTCTAGAGAGTTTCCTGTGAATGTTGCAACCCCCATGAATCCTTGCCCTATCCTTTCACCTCCATTCCCAAAACATTTCTAGAATGGAAAACTCATTTGGCCATTAGCCATCTTATAACATCATTTCTCTTATTATCTTGGACTGATATGTAAATGTATTTTGATTTAACTTGATACCAGTTTATTTCCTGCTCCCCCAATCAGACTGTAGTTTATCTGAACACATGTGTGTCCCCCAACAGAAAGTCAGTAAATGTCTGTTTATTTCTCCTGTACTTCCTAGTTATCACCAATCCAAAGAACCCAAGAGTTATATTGTCTTTCTTTCTCTCTTTTTGTATGAAGTCTGAAATAGTGCTTGTGCAACATATATTTTTAAAGTATTTTTATTGAGATACAATCAACATATAACATTATGTTAGTTAAAGATTTCATTTCCTTTCAGAAGGGTTGTAAGGATTTTAAATTCTTGCTCAAGACTGAAAGGGCTTGGATGCCTGGGTGGCTCAGTGGGTTAAAGCCTCTGCCTTCGGCTCAGGGCATGTTCTCGGGGTCCTGGGATCGAGGCCGCATCGGGCTCTCTGCTCAGCAGGGAGCCTGCTTCCTCCTCTCTCTCTCTCTCTCTCTCTGTCTGCCTCTCTGCCTACTTGTGATCTCTCTCTGTGTCAAATATATAAATAAAATCTTAAAAAAAAAAAAAAAGACTGAAAGGGCTCCAGGGAAGCAGAATCTTCTTTTTTAAAACTGATGTGAGGACCCAAAAAAATTGAAAAATCCCAAATACATCAACTCTCATTACACCTTAAAGAACTGGAAAATCAACAGAAAATTAAACCAACCCCTCACACAAGGCAGGAAATAATAAGGATGAAATAGAAACAATCATCAAAAATTACTATCAACAATTATATGCCAACATATTTAACAACCTAGAAGAGATGGATACATTCCTAGAAACCTATAAACTACCAAGACTGAAACAGGAAGACACTGACAATTTGAATAGACCTATATCTAGTAATGAGATTGGAGCAGTGATCAAAAACCTCCCCAAAAACAAGAGTCCAGGACCAGACAGATTCCCTGGGGAATTCTACCAAACATTCAAAGAAGAAATAACACCTATTCTCCTGAAGCTCTTTCAAAAAATAGAAACGGAAGGAAAACTTCCAGACTCTTTCTATGAAGCCAGCATCACTCTAATCCCCAAACCAGACAAAGACCCCCATCAAAAAGGAGAACTTCAGACCAATATCACTGATGAATACGGATGGCAAGATTCTCAACAAGATCCTTGCTAACAGGATCCAACAATACATTAAAAAGATTATCCACCATGACCAGGTGGGTTTTATCCCAGGGATGCAGGGGTGGTTCAACACTCACAAAACAATCAACGTGATAGAACAAATCAATAAGAGAAAAGAGAAGAACCACATGGCTCTCTCAATTGATGCAGAAAAGGCATTTGACAAAATACAACATCTGTTCCTGATCAAAACTCTTCAAAGTATAGGGATAGAGGGAACATTTCTCAACCTCATAAAATCTATCTACGAAAAACCCACAGTGGGGCGCCTGGGTGGCTCAGTTGGTTAAGCGACTGCCTTCGGCTCAGGTCATGATCCTGGAGACCCGGGATCGAGCCCCACGTCGGGCTTCCTGCTCGGCGGGAAGCCTGCTTCTCCCTCTCTCACTCCCCCTGCTTGTGTTCCCTCTCTGGCTGTGTTTCTCTCTGTCAAATAAATAAAAATCTTAAAAAAAAATTTAAAAAAAGAAAAAGAAAAACCCACAGTGAATATCATCCTCAACGGGGAAAAACTGACAGCCTTTCCTCTGAGATCAGGAACAAGGCAAGGATGCCCACTCTCACCACTACTGTTCAATATAGTGTTAGAAGTCCTAGCAACAGCAATCAGACAACAGAAAGAAATAAAAGGTATCCAGGTTGGCAAAGAGGAAGTCAAACTCTCTCTCTTTGCAGATGACATGATACTCTATGTGGAAAACCCAAAAGACTCTACCCCCAAACTACTAGAACTCATACAACAATTCGGTAATGTGGCAGGATACAAAATCAATGCACAGAAATCAGTTGCATTCTTATACATTAACAATGAAAAACTAGAAAGGAAAATCAGAGAATCGATTCCATTTACTATAGCACCAAAAACTATAAGATACTTAGGAATAAACCTAACCAAAGAAGTCAAGGATCTGTACTTGAGGAACTACAGAACTCTCATGAAAGAAATTGAAGACACAAAAAGATGGAAGAGCATTCCATGCTCATGGATCAGAAGAATAAACATTGTCAAAATGTCTATACTGCCCAGAGAAATCTATACTTTCAGTGCCATTCCGATCAAAATTCCACCAGCATTCTTCAAAACGCTGGAACAAACAATCCTAAAATTTATATGGAACCAAAAAAGACCCAGAATCGTTAAGGAATTGCTGAAGAAGAAAAGCAAAGCTGGGGGCATCTCATTACCTGACTTCAGGCTTTATTACAAAGCTGTGATTACCAAGACAGCGTGGTACTGGCACAAAAACAGAGAAATAGACCAATGGAACAGAGTGGAGAGTCCAGATATGGACCCACAAATCTATGGGCAAATCATTTTTGACAAAGCAGGAAAAAATATCCAGTGGAAAAAAGACAGTCTCTTCAATAAATGGTGCTGGGAAAATTGGACAGCTACGTATAGAAGAATGAAGCTAGACCATTCTCTTACACCACACACCAAGGCAAACTCGAAATGGATGAAAGACCTCAACGTGAGGCAGGAATCCATCAAAATCCTGGAAAAGAACATAGGCAGTAACTCTTTGACATCGGCCACAGCAACTTCTTTCAAGACACGTCTCCAAAGGCAAAGGAGACAAAAGCGAAAATGAACTTCTGGGACTTCATCAAAATAAAAAGCTTCCGTACAGCAAAGGAAACAGTCAACAAAACAAGGAGGCAACCCACAGGATGGGAGAAGATATTTGCAAATGACACTACAGACAAAGGGCTGGTATCCAAGAA
>PITA01014264.1:37973-54315 GCA_004023965.1 Spilogale gracilis
CAAACTCAACACCCAAAAAGAAGATGAACACATCAAAAAATGGGCAAGAGACATGAAGAGGCACTTCTCCGTAGAAGATATACAAACGGCCAACAGACACATGAAAAAATGTTCAGCGTCACTAGCTATCAGGGAAATTCAAATCAAAACCACTCTAAGATACCACCTTACACCAGTCAGAATGGCCAAAATTAACAAGTCAGCAAACAACAAGTGTTGGAAAGGCTGCGGAGAAAGGGGAACCCTCTTACACTGTTGGTGGGAATGTAAACTGGTGCAGCCGCTTTGGAAAACAGTGTGGAGATTCCTTAAAAAATTAAAAATAGAGCTACCCTATGACCCTGCAATTGCATACTGGGCATTTACCCCAAAGATACAGATGTAGTGAAAAGAAGGGCCACATGTACTCCAATGTTCATCGCAGCAATGGCCACAATCGCCAAACTGTGGAAAGAGCCAAGGTGCCCATCAACAGATGAATGGACAAATAAGATGTGGTCCATATATACAATAGAATACTATGCCTCCATCAGAAAGGATGAATATCCAACTTTTGTAGCAATATGGACTGGACTGGAAGAGATTATGCTGACTGAAATAAGCCAAGTAGAGAAAGTCAAGTATCACATGGTTTCACTTACTTGCAATGCATGAGGGGTAACCTGGAGAACAGTGAGAGAAGGAAAGTAAATGGGAAGTAGGGTAATCCAGGGAGAGAAACAAAACATGAGAGACTTTGGACACAGAAACAAACTGAGGGACTTGGAGGGAGGGGGTTGGAGGGATGGGAGAGCCTGGTGGTGGGTACTGGGGGCACCTATTGCGTGGAGCACTGGGTGTGGGGAATGGGGATTGAATCTTGGAACACTGGAAAAAAAAATAAGTAATGAAAAAAAAAACAAAACTGATGTGAGGAGAGCGCTTGGGTGGCTCAGTCGGTTGGGCCAAACTTCTGACTCTTGATTTTGGCTCAGGTCATGATATCAGGGTCATGGGATCAAACCCTGTAACTGCTGAGTGCAGAGCCGGCTTATCCCTCTCCCTCTGCTCCTCCCTCCACTCGTTCTCTCTCTCTCTAAAATAAACAAATAAATAAAAATCTTTAAAAAAATAAAAATAAAGCTGATGTCAGGGAGAAAGAATTCCTGTCCCATTCAAGACTCCCTCTAGCTGGGCTAGAATCAAATTGACATGAGGCAGATTAACAGAAGAAAATCAAATTTAATAGCATACATTCAGGGAAACCACTCTTTGGAATTTCCAAAGACTGACAAAAAGATATATATGTGATTTTGAACCAAGGAGAAGGAGGTGGGGGTCTGGGACTTCACAGGAAATGAATGCATTTCACAGGGCAATTAGAAGAGCAGATATTTGGTAATTTGATGTTTGCCCTGCCACAAAGATGGGTCACTCAGATAAAGTCTATCCCTGCGGATAACCCTTATTCTGGGAAAGACTCCCAGCTTAGATTCTTCTATGTAGTTAAGGGAGGGACAAAACTTTCTCTGGGCGTGCAGGGCCCTTATTGCCTTCAGCTCAAAATAATCTTTCTGCCCAAGGGGCTCATCTTGGGGCAGCCTGCCTTCAACCCCTACACAGTGAGCATCTCGTGCAAACAGGCCCAAGTCGGCCACCCTTCTGCTATCGGTCATTGCCTTCTGCTACAGGTCATTGCCATGGCTAATTCACACGGTGCCCCACCCAGTGTTCCAACCACAGAAACTGTGGAACAGCTGTCCTATCCTGTTTTCACATAAATTGCATCTGTGCCCTATAAAGTTCAAGCAGGTGGTCTCCTAAACAAGTTTCACTATCATTTAAATTTGATAGAAAGGGTTTTGAAAACCATTTGTTGTAATTATACATTAGCATAATGGGCATTGCTGTCATGGTAGCCGCTATAAAAAGGAAGCATAAAAACTTGCTGGATTTTTTCCAGCATGGTTCTACAAAAGGAAGCGATATATAACAAGCACATGCCATCCAGACCCCAGAGGGCTTTCTGTATTCCATCGTGCAGCAAAGAAAGTCCAGCTCTTTACTACATCATTAGAGCATTTATTACATAGACTCCAACTTGGTTCCTTACATGTCACTCTTAATCTGTCACTACTGTGAGCTACTCAAAGACTAGTGTTTCTTTGACAACATATATGACGTGCCAGACTTTGTTCACTGCTTTTTACTAATGTTAACTCATTTCATCCTTATATCTCTCCTATTAGATCGATGCAATTTTTATTCCCATTTTATAGACAAGGAGACTGAGACACAAAGTAGTTCAGTAACTTGCCAAGCTGATAAGTGATAGAGTTAGATTTTTTTTTTAAGATTTTTATTTCTTTGACAGAGAGAGAAAGAGAAACTGAGAGAGCACAAGCAGGGGGAGCTACAGAGGGAGAGGGAGAAACAGACTCCCCACTGAGCAGGGAGCCCTACATGGGACTTGATCCCAGGACTGTAGGAGCATGACCTGAGTGGAAGGCGGACACTTAACCAACTGAGGCACCCGGGTGTTCCCAGAGTTGGAATTCTAATCCAGGCTATCTGGCTGAATATGCTCCAACTGTGACACAACCCAGCTTAGTCCTTATTCATAATAATGAATATCCATGGCACCTAGCCCCATCCCTGGCATGAGACTCAATAAATATTTATTTAGGAATGAATATGTGAATAACCCTCATATGTAAGACAATCATATGTCCAGGATATTCTTGGAGAGTTCCCATTTTAAATATTCTGTTATGTTTTCAAAATATGTATTAAACCATGCATCACACAATGCATCTAGTTTTGGGGGGTCAGAAACTGTGGCAAAGTTTCTGTAAGATTATCAGTTCCATTTACTCTGATTTTTTGTTCAAGTTGATCATTTTTAGTCCAATAAATCTTGGTGCTAAGAAAGAGGTACCCTGGGTAATAGGCTTCAAATACTAAACACTGCAAAAATATCAAGTGTTCTTGGTTTTTATATAAGGTGATTAAGTTCAAAGCTAGAACACTCCTAAAAATATCCATCATATATGGTTTTGTCATATTTGAGTCGCACAAAGGATTTGGGGGAAGTTATAAGATGGAGTCTTTTCTGTTATTACTAGATGTAAAAATCCTTGGAAAGTCTTGGAAGGGTTGTCTCACCAGAAATGAACCTTGTTAAGACAACAGACTATTTTATGAAGGAGATCACTATCTCATGTTAAAATCTAGTTCCCTGAATATTTCCAGCTAAGGACAGCCAGGTCCAGAAAATCATATATAGCAGTGATTCTCACAGTATGGTCCCTGACCAGCAGCACCAGTATCTCCAAAGAAGTTATTAGAAATACAAATTCTTGAACCCATCCTAGCTTTACTGAATCAGAAACTCTAAGCTTAGGGGCGCCTGGGTGCCTCAGTTGGTTGGACGTCTGCCTTTGGCTCAGGTCATGATTGTGGGATCCTGGGATCAAGTCCTATATTGGGCTCCATGCTCAGTGGGGAGCCTGCTTCTCTTTCTGCCTGCTGCTCCCCCTGCTTGTGCTCTCATTCTGTGTGTGTGTGTGTGTGTGTGTGTGTGTGTGAAATAAATAAATAAATAAAGTGTTAAAAAAGAAAAGAAACTCTGAGCATGGTACCTATGTGTTGTAATAAGCCCTCCTGCTGATTCTGCTGCAGACTTGAGTTTAAGAATCAGAAATCTATGACTAGGTGGTTGGGTGGCTCAGTTGGTTAAGCAACTGCCTTCGGCTCAGGTCATGATTCTCCAGCCCCACATCGGGCTCCCTGCTCGGCAGGAGGCCTGCTTCTCCCTCTCTCACCCCCCACCCCCAGCTTGTGTTCCCTCTCTGGCTGTGTTTCTCTCTGTCAAATAAATAAATAAAATTAAAAATAAATAAATAAATAAATAAATCTAAATCTATGACTAAGTTTGGTTTGTTTTTAACTTATTTTTATTTTTTGTTAAGATTTTATTTATTTAGGGTGCCTGGGTGGCTCAGTGGGTTAAAGCCTCTGCCTTCGGCTCAGGTCATGATCTCAGGGTCCTGGGATCGAGGCCCACATCAGGCTCTCTGCTCAGCAGGGAGCCTGCTTCCTTCCCTCTCTCTGCCTGCCTTTCTGCCTACTTGTGATCTCTCTGTCAAATAAATAAATAAAATCTTAAAAAAAGATTTTATTTATTTGGCAGAGAGAGCACAAGCAGGGGAAGCAGCGGGCAGAAGGAGAGGGAGAAGTAGACTCCCCGCTGAGCAGAGAGGCGCCCTATTACGTTCTGTTCTCCCGCCACGGGGAAAAAAGAGTTCCCAAGACGAAGCTTGTGGCCCCTGGTGACAAGGTTCTTTCCTTTCTTTCCATGGTCCCCTTCCCTCAGGCACATGTGATGTCTCTGAAGAGGCTGGAGGCCATGGAGGCCAAGATGAGCCTTCTAGAACATTGCTCCATTGGGACAGTCTCAAGTCCCCATGCTCAGTCCAGCTGGTTCTATAAGGTCCTACTGCCCCTCCTTTCAGTTCTTTCTTTGAGGGTCATGGTCCATTAGTTCAATTTCTACATATCTGAACTTTGGCTCTGGACTGGGGTCCACTCCCACCCCGTAGGATTTCTGGACCCGTGAAACAGGGGGTGTGTTAGGACCTCTGTGTTATTCTGTGTCCCTGAGCATGACAAAATGACTTAAAAGCTCTCAGAATATTTTCTAATGGTCATGAAACTGAGCTGTCTAAACTTCACAGTGGTCTTGTAGAGTGGTGTAGGGTATAAGGTGTAGAGTGGTGTTGCCTTAATGTGCTAGCCGTAACTGACCCCACCTAAATGATCTCTCAGACATGTTCAACCGTTCGTCTGTCCCTCCATCCAAAAACACATGTAGACGGGTGCATAACCAGGTGCCTTAAATCCTTTCTGCAAGAGGCGGAAAATACCAGGATTTTAAAATATTGGTATATATAATGTGTCGGTATATGAAAAAAAAACTGACTCAAAAATATGACTCAAAACCATTATTTTTATACACTATAAAATATGACTACCCATCACTAAGGAATAAGTGAAATTTTAGTTAGCTGAAGGTAAGGTTAATATTCCTGCCTTGATCTGATGTGGGGATTCCCCCCTCCCATTTTCTAAGTCACCTCAGTCTATATTTTTTATTAATACTTCTCAGTGGCTACATCCAAATCTTTTTTCTTTCTGAAAGAATGATTCAAGACTTTTCTGCTCACAATCAAAAATTTCATTTCTCAATAGGTCAAATGTCAGACCAAGACCAGAAATGGCTATACCTTCATAGTTTTACCTTCTGCTGCTATTATTAGTAGTTTTGTTCACTTTCAAGGTGCTTCATGTAATGGGGCAGCTACAGCTGCAACTCTCCCAAAAGGACTTCTTTCTGTATGATTTTTCTGGCGCTTCTCTATTGGGGTGTGTGTGTGTGTGTGTGTGTGTGTGTGTGTGTGTGTGTGCAGACTGACTTTTGTGTAGGAGTAGAAGAAATTCAAAGCAGTGCTTTTTTTTTTTTAAGATTTTATTTATTTATTTGACAGAGAGAAACACAGGTAGAGAGCTAACACAAGCAGGGGGAGTGAGAGAGGAGAAGCAGGTTTCCCGCCTAGCAGGGAGCCTGAGGCAGGGCTCCATTCCAGGACTCCGGGATCATGACCTGAGCCAAGGCAGTCGTTTAACCAACTGAGCCACCCAGGTGCCCCTCAAGGCAGTTCTTCAAGAAACACTGAAGTACCTAGAAAGGCTCCCCCAAGTGTGCAGGAGACATTTGCTTGTTATTTTCTGGGTGACACTATCCAACTCCCCTTAGCAGTAGCTGCTTCACATTTTTCTACTTGGCAATTTCAGGCCCACCCTGTGTGACCTTCCCTTGGCTTACAGATAGGTGAATTTCTGTGCACAAGACTTGATGAATGAGTTATCTGCAGTTACCTATCCTACCCATTTAGGAAGGTCAGAGAATATTCCACTGTTGTAATGTGTGTGTGTTCCTAAAAGTATTATGTTGTAGGTCAGCCACTCTGATTTCTTATTTATGCTACTAAATGGTATCAGGCAAGGAGCCCGGAGTGAAATGGTGATGTAGAACAAGCTTGACCTTAAGTGGCTGCTCTCCTACCCTTATTATTCAGTTTCCTGGTTTCTAGAACCCTGACCAAGGGGATATTACATTCCAACTCATTCAGACCACACTGCTAAGATAGGAATGCCAAGTGGGTTTCAACTCCTCTGCCAGCTTCAGTTAGCCTGTAGAGGCTGCCAGCCACGCTGTGTTGAGGACTCGAACTCCAGACTGCAAGAGAAAGCATGCTGTGACTGGGATGAGAAAGGCTGGGAGCATGCCACAAAACTCGCCTAGAATTTGCCATCCCTGTGTTAAGAATTTAATACATTACCTGTCTGTGGAATATTTGCACATTAGAAGAGGAATATGAAAGAGATGACACTTGATTAAAACACTGATGATAAATGGAGGCTCAGACATTTGTAGAAGGCTGGTGAGATATATATTTGGGGGAAGCCATAGCGTGAGAGCAGAAGAAAGTGAAAGGACGATCTGTTCCAGAAGAGACACTCGGGCACCTGGGTGGCTCAGTCAGTTAAGATCTGGCTCTTGGTTTCAGCTCAGGTTATGATTCTCGGGGTCAGGAGATGAAGCACTGGGGTCGAGGGCTCCATGCTCAGCAAGGAGTCTGCTTGAGGTCCTCTTCCTCTATCCCCCTCCAACTCATGCTCTCTCTCTCAAATAAATAAAGCTTAAACACACACACACACACACACACACACACACACACACACACACACACAAAGTAAAGAGCAAGAGAGAGACTCAGTTTGAAAGAGCACAGAAGGGGCGCCTGGATGGCTCAGTTGGTTGGGTGACTGCTTTCAGCTCATGATCCTGGAGACCCGCGATCGAGCCCCACATCGGGCTTCCTGCTCGGTGGGAAGCCTGCTTCTCCCTCTTTCACTCCCTCTGCTTGTGTTCCCTCTCTCACTGTGTTTCTCTCTGTCAAATAAATAAATAAATAAAGTCTTTTTTTGAAAAAAAGGAAGAGCACAGAAAAAGTGCCCATCCTAGCCTTATAAGCTAGCATTTTTTTTTTTTAAGATTGTATTTATTTGACAGAGAGAAACACAGCGAGAGAAGGAACACAAGCAGGGGGAGTGAGAGAGGGAGAAGCAGGCTTCCTGCTGAGCAGGGAGCCCGATGCGGGGCTCGATCCTAGGTCTCTGGGATCATGACCTGAGCCAAAGGCAGTCGCTTAACCAACTGAGCCACCCAGGTGCCCCAACAAGCTAGCATTTTTATGGACCTAACATTAAGTCTATGTTTTAGTTAAATGTATAAAATGTGCCCAAGGTGCTGTGATTTATTTTGCTGCTAATATGGTTTCTGTAGGACAACAGCAACAACCTTCCGTGCTTCACATTACACTCCTTGGCCTGTTGCTTATTTTATTCTCTGTCTGTGATTGGAGCCAAGAAGCTCAAGAAAGGACGTCCCAGAAGGCACAGATGTACCGTATGTTGTGATCACGATGCCCTTGGTATTCAACAAATACTAACCCTCCCCCACCAAGGGGTGCTGCTTGTTTGGACACCAGCTTTTCCCAGCAGGGTCTAAGTATGAAGCGCCTCATTCAGTAGCACCGCAAACACCAAATTCTTTCAGGGCCTTGGTTTCATAGGTTCAGAATGGAAAACGGCAGCCACCGAACCCAACACAGAGACAGGAAGCCAAGGTGGTCTGCCAAAAGGACTCCCTTCACCAAGTTAGATATTTTGAGAGCACGAAGATTTAAAAGAATAAAATAAGGACACCAAATTTGGAGTCAGAAGATATGCTGTGCCCTTTAGTTGACCAGAGCCAAGGTCATTTAACCTGTTTCAGACTATTCCCTAAACCATAAAACAGAGACATAATAACCCCAACTTACAGCCACATCATTGCTGGTCGACAAAAGAGAAGCCATCATGAATTGAACCTTGATTTCCTACAGGCACAATGCTATTGCCTGTCACAAACATGATGAAACTGATCATAAAAAGTCAGACAAGAATATTCAAATACAGTTACAAACATTTATTAAATATGTAAAACCACACAGGCCTAAAAACTTCATCGCAAATGCTCCTTTGGAGAAGTTTTCCGCATGGCCTAGACTTTTTGCAGCTTACCAAAATGTATGATTTATGAGGCCAGCTTCTCCTAAGAAATCACCCTACAACAAACAAAGGATTTCTGCACTCCTCCAAAGACTAACAATCCACACGGAAAGTTAGGATCATCTGCCTCTCAAATATTCATTGCCAATTTCATGTGCATGGAGGTCTCTGAAAGTCATTGAATGGAAAATGCTTCTCTGGTGTTGCCTTGCTCTTCCTTTGCAGAGGAGAATCCGTTGCTGAGCTCCATAACTAATATTCTAGCATTTCCAATCTGTCTGTACCCGGACCTTTAATTTCAGCTTGGTCCATGTTGCCAGGCCAATGCAATGTCCTTGGCACTTGGTCCTCAGACTTTCACTGCTGTTTTTTGATTTTAATCTATATTAGGTTTGGTCACTGTGGTGAAATTCTTATTTCTAGTAATAAAATTCATAAAAGTAAGGGTCAAAAGTCAAAACATTTCAAATTGTGGATGAATACATGAAATTGCTTAATAAAATATAAGAGACTTTTAATTAATGAATTAATTTTTAATTCATTAATTAACTAATTAATTATTTATTTTAGTAATAGCTACACCCAACATGGGAATTGAACTCATGACACCGAGATCAAGAATCACATGCTCTTCCAACTAGGCCAGCCAGGCACCCCTAAAACATAGAAGACTTTGGGGGCCCCTCAGTGGCTCAGTCATTAAGCATCTGCCTTCAGCTCAGGTCATGATCCTGGAGATCCAGGATCGAGCCCCGCATCGAGCCCCGCATCAAGCCCCGCATCAAGCCCTGCATTGAGCCCCTCATCGAGCCCCTCATCAAGCCCCGCATCCGGCTCCCTGCTCAGCAGGAATCCTGCTTCTCCCTTTCTCACTCCCCCTGCTTGTGTTCCCTCTCTAGCTGTGTTTCTCTCTGTCAAATAAATAAATAAAATCTTTAAAAATAAATAAATAAAATATAGAAGACTTTGTAAACTGAAAATAGCCAAGCAAATATTATATATTGTGCATTATCGGAAGTAATGCAAAAGCTCACAAGGGTAGAGGTTTTAGTCAGGATGAAGACAACCAGAGGCGGGTGGTGCGGCAGAAAAGCTTGGGAAGAAAGGTTGGAAGCTTCCTCATAACTTGACCACCACAGAGGAGGGGTCTCCTAAATTCTCTTAGGTTAGATCCCGTGTCAGAGCTGTTTGCTTGGGTCAGCTAAACTTGGTCAGCTAACCCTCATCCTCTGGCATCTTTTCAATTCCAGCTTCTCCAGACAATCTGGTTACGTTTCTCTAACTCCTGCTCCAGAGGGGAAAACTGTTTCTATGTGTCTTTATTTCCCATCTTTTCCCTTACGTCCTTGACCCCGTGTGGATCCCAAATGGACCAGTCGCTTAGCTTTTTTTCATAGAAATGGGGTCTTCAGAGACTCAAAGCAAAAGAAGCTTTAATAAGCAGTTGGCAAGTGAAATGTGACTCTCCCAGGCCAGTGACACCAAAGGAGAGACATGTCACAAAGCTGGTTTCCCCGCTGAGCTCCGGAGCCGCGGGTTTTCCCAGGAAGCTACTGCCCCCTTGCGTCTCAGCGCTGACCAGGAATTACCCCGGGTTGGGGGAAGAACATTTGGCAAAAGTCTGTAGAAGATTATTGGTGGGATATTTCTGGCTCTTAGATTTGTTGGTTCAAATAAGATTTCCTTTCATCTCATGGCTTTTTAAGTTATAATCATTCTTCCTCCCCATGAATTTTTAAAAGGAATATTTTGTTATAATTATCAAAGTAATGTGTACTTCTTGAAGAAAAATTCATGTAGAATGATTTAATTCTGTTAACATTTTGATGTATTTCTTCCATGGTTTCTTTTCTTTCTCCATATAAGGAAACCTAATTTTACTTGGAGATAGGGAAAAAAAGCCACAGAACTATGAAATCTAATTTTATCATAAATGTTATGTAAACATGATCTCTTCTCCACAACAAGAAAACCAGCTTTTGAGTTTACCAGAGTACCAAGAAACAGATTGTCTTTTTCTCTCAAAAAAATATAAGGCACAGAGGATAGTACTTTAGATCACAGAGCCTTATAAAATTTGCCTACAGTTTCAATCCTGTGAATTATACAGTGGTGAATGCAACTGCTAGACACATTAAATTGAATATTATCTCATTTTCAAGACAAAAAAAATTCTCAGTTCCAAAGATGGCCTGTGGAATTAAAAAAAAAATTTTTTTTAAGATTTTATTTATGTATTTATTTGACAGACAGACAGAGAGAGAGAGAGAGAGAGAGAGAGAGAGAGAGAGAACACAGGCAGGGGAGAAGCAGTCTTCTCACTAAGCAGGGATTCCAATGAGGGTCTCGATCCCAGGACCCTGGGATCATGACCTGAGCCGAAGGCAGGCGCTTAGTGACTGAGCCACCCAGGCGCCCCAGAATTCAGAAATTTGGCAATCTAAATGATCCAGCGTTGTGTGTCATATTTCTAAATGCTGCATAACTCTGTTTCTTCCTCCCCACTCTGGATAAGGTAGAAACAAAGGAGTTGCTGAGGAGTCCGTTGTTTCTCCAAGTTCCTTTTCTTCTTTGTGTTGATTGTTTTCTGTATCATCTAGATGTGCATACAATACAACATAAATATGGATCTATGGTGTCAGAGTGAGTCTGTGGCTAAGAACTAGAAAGGGCTTAGAGGAAGTTCAATGTTGCTTTAGCTGCGTTATCTGATCCTTTATTCTCCTTGGAGACCTTGTAACTAAGAGGCTATTTCAAGAGAGCCCTGGAATAGGAGTTCTCCATTTCTTTGACTCGTGGATCACTTTAATTCTATAGGAATAAAGTTCCACAGGCCACCTACTTCCTATATATCACTTAAAAGAAAAATGTAGATAGGAGCACCTAGGTGGCTCAGTTAGCTGAGCATCCAAATCTAGATCTTAGCTCAGTTTCTGAGTTCAAGCCCTGTTGGAGCCTACTTTAAAAAAAAAAAAAATGCAAGGACGCCTGGGTGACTCAGTGTTGGGCATCTGCCTTCAGCCCGGGGTCCTGGGATCAAGCCCTGCATGGGGCTCCCTGCTCAGCAGGAAACCTGCTTCTCCCTCTCCCCACTGCTTGTGTTCCCTCTCTTCCCTCATTGTGTCTGTCTCTGTCAAGTAAATAAATAAAATCTCTTTTAAAAAAATATATAGCATTTTACCATTTTCAACACAGAAAAATAAAACTTCCTTCTGTAAAGAAAACCTATGGATATTGTGTAATTTGGTCATTTAAATGATCCAGTTAATGGTGATTGCAAATGGCTATCATTATGCATACACACAAAATAATAATGCATAAACCTAAACAACTTTAGCAAAAAAGTTTACTGAATATTAAACTGTTCATCTTAACATCTCAAAATCTCTGATCAGTGTTATTACACATTTTTATTTGTTAACATGCTTGCGATCGGTGCCCTGTTTTTTGGTGCTCTTTTCAGAGAAACTTATAAGAGTGATCCTTTAGACTACATGTGAAACGGTAGAATAAAAACTGACTCCATCTTATGTAAATCCCCAGCTTGACCCCCTCCCCAGAAGAACCACGTATGAATATTGCCCAACCCTGGTCTAGCCCGCCTTATGTAACTGACGCTTGGCCAGCCAGTATAAGCCATCGACATCACCCCGCTATTGCCACCCACCCCTTATAAAACTATTGTTTCTGAAAAATCACACTCTTTCTGTGCATCTCGCTGCTGCATTGGTGGAGGCGTGGGAGACTGAGCCGAGCTAGTTCGAATAAAGGCTCTTTGCTTTTGCATCGGACTCAGCTCCCTGGTGGTCTTTAGGGATCTCTAAATCTGGGCATAACACATGGACAAGGGTATGTTTTATCCATCACTGCATACCCAGTGCTCAGCATGTAATGGATATCTGCAAATGTTCATGGCATACAGGAGTGGATGAACAGATATAAAGTGGATACTTAATTAAGAACTGAGGGACTTGGAGGGAGGGGGGTGGAGGGATGGGAGAGCCTGGTGGTGGGTACTGGGGACACCTAAAGCGTGGAGCACTGGGTGTGGGGAATGGGGAATGAATCTTGGAACACTGGGAAAAAAATTTTTTTAGTAACAATAAAAAAAATAAAATAAAATTTGTGAACGGAAAAAAGAAAAAAGAAGGCCTAAACCAGGTTTAAGACATGCTCCTAGAATTGTTCAAGATTACCTGGGCATTTAATGCGGGTCTCTTTTTCAGAGTTACATAGGAACATAAATGAAATTCAATGTAGGGCAAGAGTCAAAACGTTTATTTGTCTTGTGCTGTGTGGGTTGTGTGTTTGAATTATCTTGACTATTTGGGGAGAAGGAAGCAATCTGGGGAGGTTAGTGGTTTTGTTGTCATTATTTCATGAGGCCCCCCAAACATTCCTTCAATCCACAGATACGCCCTATGCTAGGCACCGTCTCAAGCACGGAAGATTCCATCATGAGTAAGACTGGCAAGATCTCTATCCTCTGGGAACTTCTAGAACTCTTCATAGATTGTTGTACTATTCTTTTCACCACTTACTTTGGGTGACTATAATTACTATATATCACTTTTATAATCAGAATATTTTTAAGAGGGGAAGGGAGAGTTATTAATAATAAAGGGTGGATACAAACCTGAATTTGTAATACGACTCTGAGCATATCTGAGATGGCACTCTCCTATTACACAACCATGGCAGTGAAAAATGATGAGGCACTCCCTTGACCACAAAAAGCACATAAATAGGGTGCCCCAGTGGCTCAGAGTGTTAAGCCTCTGCCTTCTGCTCAGGTCATGATCTCAGAGTCCTGGGATGGAGTCCCACATCCAGCTCTCTGCTCGGCAGGGATCTTGCTTCCCCGTTTCTCTGCCTGCCTCTCTGCCTATTTGTGATCTCTCTCTCTGTCAAATAAATAAATTAAATATTTTTTTAAGTACATAAATAGGTACAACCGTTTCAGAAAGAAATTTTGCAGTCTCTTTCAACATTTTTTAAAGTAGGCTCCACACCCAAAATGGGGCTTGAACTCACAAACCCAAGATTCAGAGTCACATGCTCTACCAACTGAGCCAGCCAGCTTCCTCTCTTTCAACATTTTAAACCTGTCTGTCTTCTAACCACGTAATTCCAAACTTATAAATTTATCCTAAAGATTGCTTGCACAAATAAAGAAGGATACATGTACCAATTTGGTATTGCAACATTACTTGTGATGGTGGGAAATGACAACCTAATGTCCATCACTAGGGAAATGCATAAATAAATTCTCATTTGCCCATATAATAGAATACAATGCAGTTCTTTTTTAAATGAAGTAGATCTATTTGTAATGACTTGGGAAAATACACATGACATATCATTATAGGGCCAGGGATAAGTCAAAAAAGAAGGCTGTTTGGGGTTTTTTTTTTTTAAAGGTATAGTTTTCTATATCAAGTGTGCTAAGCACCTTACCTGTATCATTTACTCCTCACAACACTGTGAAATAGGTACTGCTGTCATCCTCACTTTACAGGTGAGGAACGAGGTAAATCATAACTTTGCTCAATGAATGGAGATATGTGACTTTGAGCCCATGAGCTTAGTCACTCTGCTATAGCCAGGAACCACTTCTTCCTTTAATGAGACTCATTGAAGTTGGGGTTTTTCCACTTTCAACCAAGAAAATCCTAATAATCCAAATATAGCTCAATAGAGACTAGATGAATAATAGCACAATAATATAATGTACTATGTAGCTTAAAAAAAAAAAAACTACAGGGGTGACTGGGTACTCAGTTGGTTGAGAATCTGCCTTCAGCTCCAGTCATGATCTTGAGTCTCAGGGTCCTGGGATCAAGTCCTGCATCAGGTTTCCTGCTCAGCAGGGAGAAGTGCTTCTCCCTCTTGCTCCTCCCCACCACTCAGGCTCACTCTTTTAATAAGTAAAAACTATTTTTTTTAAAGATTTTATTTATTTGACAGAAACACAGCCAGAGAGGGAACACAAGCAGAGGGAGTGAGAGAGGGAGAATCAGGCTTCCCGCCGAGCAGGGAGTCCAATGTGGGGCTCAATCCTGGGTCTCCAGGATCATGACCTGAGCCGAAGGCAGTTGCCCAACCAACTGAGCCACCCAGACGCCCCTCAATAAGTAAACTCTTAAAAAAATAATAAAAATAGGGCACCTGGGTGGCTCAATTGGTTAAACCACTGCCTTCAGCTCAGGTCATGATCCTGGAGTCCTGGGATCGAGTTCCACATTGGGCTCCCAGCTCAGTGGGGAGTCTGCTTCTCCCTCTGATCTTCTCCCCCTCATGCTCTCTCTCACTTACACACTCTCTCTCTCTCGCTCAAATAAATAAATAAAATCTTTAAAAAAATAAAAATAAATAAAAAGAAACTACATATACTAATTAAAAAATAAACCTAATAGTTTTAAAGCAAGTTTACAGAAGATATATATAACTATATATATGTTTTAAAAAATAGAAGTTTATACTAAAAAGCATGGAAGTATTAACAGTTAAATGTCATAAAATCAATATGGCAGTAAAATTCTTATAATGCGTACTTACACTTGTGAATTTCCTTTGAAACATTATTATTAGTTCTGTCTATAAAAGCCTTCCTTTTAGTAGGAGTGGACAGGAGAAGAATGAGACTAAAAGACAGACCCTTTTACTTTACATGCTTTCAAACTGCTTGAATTTATTAGAAGAGTTTGTATGATAACAACCCAATTCAAACTGCTATAAGAAGAAAAACAACAACAAAAAAGCAGTGTGTAGGAGGGAATATTGAATGAACAATGGGCCAGCTCACAAAATCAAATGAAAAGTTGACCAACTAAGCCTAAACCATGGCAAGGCAGGAAACAGGATCCCTCAGCCCTAGAACCAGAATGTCGACTTTCACCAACATGCTTTGGGTCTTTCATCTCTGCTTCCTCAGTGTATTGGCCTCACAGCCTCCTACTGTATGTAATCGTTCTCCATGGGGAGGGGTCACAACTTTCAGCAGCTTCTGGAGCACAACCTCTCAATCTCACCACCTAGAAGGAAAAGGACTCTTCTTCGAGGATGGACTCTGAATGGTCACAAACCCACCACAGACCAACCCTGTAAGCAGGGAGGTGGGAATTATGACTGATCATGACTAGTCACACTGGGACCAGACACTCACCCTTCAGCCTGCCTCCAGAGTCAGAGGTAGGAGATCAGGTAAGGTGGGGGCAGCTCCGTGCAGCCAGAAGTTAGGAGTGGAGTGGAAAAGGAGAGGGGAAGGCAGAAGCAATGCTCCTTTAGGGCAGAAGGGAGAGGTGCTGGGTACACCAGATGATTAATGTGTACCTCATGAGCATAAATTTCTCTCAAAAAGTTTTAGCACTATCTTCATCTTGTGTATACATAAATATATGTTTTTTTTTCAAGTGACAAGGATGTGTGTATAAGAATGTTCTCCGAAACAGTTTTATAACCATTAGAAGTTGTAAACAACCTATAGTCAACATTTGTTGATTTATTTTTCTCCGGGATTCTCCTCTTTCTTCCCTGTGGGAACAATGCACCCGATGTCCCATGTCAGCTGAACGAGTCCTACACTACCTTACTTCCTGTGCAACAATCAGCCTGAAGAGTGATGTGTACTCTAACATGAAGCAATCAGGGGTCTTTCTCCAGAAGAGTCATTTTTTTTTCAGGTAGTACTGTGACTCCAGGAGATTGTTTTCACCTGGAGCATGTAGAAAAGAATTATTCCCGAGACGGAGGCAAGATGGGGGAGGAGTAGGGAGCTGCGTTTGGACGGCTTCCTTGAATTGAGCTGGATATCTACCAAACCATCCTGAACACCTAGGAGAGCAGCATGCGATTGGTGGCTTCTGATCGCTCCGGATTTTCCTAGTGCATCTTGCCTGGGTCGTGGTTGATATTTTGGACTCTGTTCATTCACTCAACCATCCCTCAACAGAATGACTAGCAGGAGGAACTTCCAACAAAGAAAAGAACCAGAGACAATGGCCTCTGCCACAGACCTAATGGATATAGATATAAGGAAGATGTCAAAAAAAGATTTCAGAGTAACACTTATAAAGATGCTGTTAAGGGTTGAGAAAAATATTACTGACCGTATAGAATCTCTAAGGGCAGAATTCAAAGCTAGTATGGCTGAACTTAGAAATTCTCTGAAGGAGATGCCATCTAACCT
>PITA01014265.1:0-54216 GCA_004023965.1 Spilogale gracilis
TATTTTATTTCATTTTTTGATGCCTGTGTAAAAATGCCACTTTTTAATCAGCGGCTCCTATTATACTCGACAGGCCATGGAATAATGAAAATGTGACACCACCTACCCAGAAAGTATCTGCATTTAAGAATTGTGCAGCACTCTCTGCTCTACAAGGGGAAAAATCTGTTCATTTGAAATTCAAGAAAGAAGACAAGATGTTAACGACTCGCTTTTAGCCCAGGACCAGGACAGCAACGTGAGGCCTTCCCGTTTCCTATTGCCTCGTGGTGGGTCTCCTGGGGACATTGCAGGAAGCCACCACAAGGTGGTGAACACACACCAGGCATGAAGTTCTGAGCACTCTCAGCTGCAAGGTTGGCGGTTTAGGAGCATCTACAACCAATTCCACTGAGAAGATGGAAGGGGGTTTGGAATAGGGAGGGAAGTCAGCAGTCATTCATTAGAATAACCATACATTGAATGAATGCCTACAATTGGCTAGATGCTGGGAATATAGGTAGAGAATAAGATAGTGTTAAATAGGGCCACCTGCGTGGCTCAGTCATTAAGCGTCTGCCTTCAGCTCAGGTCATGATCCCGGAGTCCTGGGTTTGAACCCAGTATCGAACCTCACATTGGGCTCCCTGCTCCGCGGGAAGCCTGCTTCTCTCTCTCTCTCACTTCCCCTGCTTGTGTTCCCTCTCTGGCTGTGTTTTTCTCTGTCAGATAAATACATAAAATCTTTAAAAAAAAATAGTGTTGGGGCCCCTGGGTGGCTCAGTTGGTTAAGCGACAGCCTTCGGCTCAGGTCCTGATCCCGGAGACCCGAGATCGAGCCCCCCATCAGGCTCCCTGCTTGGCAAGAAGCCTGCTTCTCCCTCTCCCTCCCCCTGCTTGTGTTCCCCTCTCTGTTGTGTTTCTCTCTGCCAAATAAATAAATAAAATCTAAAAAAAATAGTGTTAAATAAAAAATTCAACTCAGTAAATTTTAAAGATTTAATTGACTTTATGAATTGATGCATGAATCAGACAGCATCCGGACTAGCAAGTAGAAGGGAGCACCAAAGGGCTACAGAAAAGGAAATGTTTTTATTTTTATTTATTTATTTTTAAGGATTTGTTTATTTACATAATCTCTGCACTCAATGTGGGGCTCGAACTCATAACCCTGAGATCAAGAGTCACATGTTCTTCTGACTGAGCCAGTCACACACTCCAGGAAAGGTCTTTGAGAGTAGAATGAGAGGCACCTGTGTGGCTCAGCTAATCAATCATCCGACTTAGGCTCAGGTCATGCCTGATCTGTGCTGGGTGTGGAGCCCATTGACGAGTCTCTCTTTGCCACTCCCCCACCCTCTCTTTTTCCTCTCTCCCTTTCTAAAAAACAGGTAGAATGGGAGCAGAAAAGAGAAAATTATTAACAAAGAATTGGTTCTTTTAGGCAAGTTTGCCTCCTCAGGAGAATGGATGTGGTCTATCAATAAATTTCCTAGCGCTGACTGATGAGGAAGAATAGAAAAATGGTCACCTTTAGTCCAGAAGGCTCACCTGTAGCCTGTATAGTTTTAATAAGGTCAAATTTGTGCTGACTGCTACCTTTATTTTTAAAGACTTACTTATTTCCTTTAGAGGAGAGAGTAAGGAGGGAGGAGGAGAGGGAGAGAGTCTCAGGCCAACTTCTCACAGAGCATGGGGCCAGATGCAGGGCTCTAGGCAGGACTTGATCTCATGACCCCGAGGTCGTGACCTGAGCTGAAACCAAGAGTCAGATGCTTAACTGACTGAGCCACCCAAGTGCCCTCTGGTTGCTACATTCTTAAAGGGTCTCATGATTGCCTGTAAATCTCAGTGATAGTTAATATGGAACTGAATGATAATCACCAAGAAATCTTGCAAAAGTCATTTTATGAATAGAAGTTTGAAGAAGACATTTCTGACCCAATACTCCGTGCATGTCCCCTCCCCCTCAAGCACTCAGCATATAACCATCAGCTTCATACAGCAAAGTATGCTCGATGAAGCATGCTGGATCTTTCCGCCCACAGGTCCTGTCCCTGTGCTACGTAAGGAAAGTTACTAAGTTGAACTAAAATGCTTCAGGAATCCTTTTCTGACCGTCTTGCACAAAGATCCCACGACGACAGTTTTGGTGGCCCATGTGGGGTTTATGGAGGGAATCCAAGAGTGTTGGTTTGACTTGGTAAGTCCTTTCTGCCCCCAATCTTTGTTTCTTACCTGTTATTTTTCTTTTTCAGATATGTCCTGAATGGTATGACCCTTCAGAACGGGGCTTGTCTGAGTGTTCAGGAGACAACATATTGCCTGTGGCTGCGGTCTGGGGAGGGACACACTCCTGCCTCGTGCCTGGACACCAAGACCTTGACCACAGTGGCTTTGGGCTCAGAAATCAGGAACTTTTTTAAATTTTATTTTTAAAAAGGATTTTATTTATTTATTTGTCAAAGAGAGAGTGAAAGAGAGAGAGCACACAAGCAGGGGGAGTGGCAGCCAGAGGGGGAAGCAGGTTCCCGCTAAGCAAGGAGCCCGATGTGGAACTCGATCCCAGGACCCTGAGATCAGGACCTGAGCCAAAGGCAGTTGCTTAACAGACTGAGCCACCCACGTGTCCCCAGGCTCTTTCTGTTTTATCATTCTTTTCATACTTGTATTCTTATTGGGCCCAGGATGGGCATATGTGTCATTAGGATGGCCGTTGATTTAAGACTCCCTGTAAGGTTTCTTCCTAAGTAACCCAATATGACCCCTTGATGAATGTAAAATCCAAGCTATGTCTGACTGTGTTTCCTGAAAGGAACTAGTTAGAGCTATTACCCAGTTGGGGCACTCACCCAGTGGGGGACCACTCCCTTGGGACTGGGTCACAGCTAAAGCTCATAACAAAGTTGCCCAGACTAGATAGGAGGTCCATACTGACATGTTTTTCATATTTCTCATTTTGTACTAACCCATGAGCTTTTTGGCACTCTCAGTCTTGCTCTCAGAATGAAAATGCTTCTACCTTAGATATATGATACTTGATGTGATATAAAATAGCTGCCTCTTCATTTCTTTTTAAAATGATTTATTTATTTATTTGAGAGAGAGAGTGTGAGCACTAGTGGGGGAGGAGGGGCAGAGGGAAAGGGAGAGAGAGAATCTCAAGCAGATTCTCTGCTGAGCCTGAGCCTGATGTGGGGCTTGATCTCAAGACCCTGAGACCATGATTGGAGCCGAAATCAGGAGTTGGATGCCCACCTGGCTGAGCCACCCAGGTGCCCCTTGCCACTGTCTATCACATAGAAGGTCTGTAAGTACTTATGGAATGAAAGGACCTTCCTAACATTAATGACATGCCAGGTTTCCTGGTTAAGCACAATGCCAGGTGTTTTGTTTTATTTTATTTTGGTTGTTTTTAAAGATTTCTTTGAAAGGATGTATGCACATAGGCACATGCAAGTATGGGTAAGGGCAGAGGGAGAGGGGAAGCAGACTCTCCACTGAGCCGGGAGCCCATCATAGGGCTGGATCCCGTGGCCCTGACGCCAGGGGAAATCAAGAGTTGGACACTCACTAGGCGTTTATTTTATTTTATTATTTTATTATTATTATTTTAAATATATTTTTTAAAGATTTTATTTATTTATTTGACAGAGAGAGATCACAAGTAGGCAGAGGCAGGCAGAGAGAGAGGAGGAAGCAGGCTCCCCAGTGAGCAGAGAGCCCGATGCGGGACTTGATGCCAGGACCCTGAGATCATGACCTGAGCTGAAGGCAGAGGCTTTAACCCATTGAGCCACCTAAGCACCCCAGGTGTTAATTTTAGATACATTTTTCCTTTCAGTATTTTAAATTGCAGAAAAACCAAGCATGGATTGAAAAATAATCTACATCTCCTTGGAGATGATCACATGGGTTTTCTCTGCCAGCTTGCAGGATGATGTGTATGAGTAGGTCTCTCCTGGTGAGCTGTGGCCTCCCAGAAGTGAACCACACCACAGGACAGTATGTGGCTGGTATTCTTTCCTGGCATCCAGTTGGAAAGAAAAACCAGTCTTGGCTAGCATTTTGTTTGGAGGTTTCATCTATATTTATTAACGGGATTGATCTGTAGTTTTGGGGGGCTCTGGGATTTTTGATATTGGAGTTCTGCTACCTTTGAAAAAAATGATAAAGCTTTTTATATGTTTGTAGTTTCAGATATGATTTAAATAGTGTAGGAATTATTTGTTTCATGGATGTTTGAATATAATCAGCGGTGAAGCAATAGTGCCTAAAGTTTTTGAGAGGGCAGTTATTTGACAACATTCTCAATTTTTTCTAGGGCGATGTTATACCATTTTTGGAATTCGTTTTACCAGAAGAATCATCTATTTTCCTCCCAGACTTTCTTTTTGTCGTCTTTGTTGTTAAAACTTTATTTTTCTGTATCTGTAGCTAAAAATGTTTAAAGGTTTTATTTGTCTATTTATTTGACAAAAAGAGAGTACAAGTAGGAGGAGCAGCAGGGCGAGGGAGAAACGGGTTCCCACGGGGCAGAGAGCCCTAGGTGGGGCTGGATCCCAGGGCCCTAGGACTGTGGGGTCATGACCGGAGCTGAAAGAGGACACTCGATCAACTGAGCCACTCAGGTGCCCTGTAGCCAAACATTTTTGATTGCAGCATAATAATATTATCTTCTTTTCTTTCTTGATTATTTTAGTGATTTTCCAAATATCTTGGGTTCTTTCATTTATTAATCAGTTATGTGGCTATTCTGTTTTCTAGTCATGAATTTCCACTTCTTTTTTTATTTTTTATTTTTATTTTTAAAAATTATTTTGTTTTTTTTCAGTGTTCCAGGATTCATTGCCCATGCCCCACACCCAGTGCTCCAAGCAATAGGTGTCCCCAGTACCCACCACCAGCCTCTCCCATCCCCCCACCCCACTCCCTCCAAGTCCCTCAGTTTGTTTCTGAGTCCAAAGTCTCACATGTTTAATTTCTCTCCCGGAACTACCCTACTTCCCATTTACTTTCCTTCTCCCACTGTCCTCCAGGTTACCCCTCATGCACCGCAAGTAAGTGAAACCATGTGATACTTGACTTTCTCTTCTTGGCTTATTTCACTCAGCATAATCTCCTCCAGTCCAGTCCATGTTGCTACAAAAGTTGGATATTCATCCTTTCTGATGGAGGCGTAGTATTCCATTGCATATATGGACCACATCTTTATCCATTCATCTGTTGATGGGCACCTTGGCTCTTTCCACAGTTTGGCGATTGTGGCCATTGCTGCGATGAACATTGGGGTGCATATGGCCCTTCTTTTCACTACATCTGTATCTTTGGGGTAAATGCCCAGTAGTGCAATTGCAGGGTCATAGGGTAGCTATGAATTTCTACTTCTATGTTACATTTTCCTTATTCCTGATTTTTGTAAGTCTGTTTTGTGTTTTAATTTGCTAGGTTATAGAATTGATTATAGTTTTATTCCTTTTAAAAATTCTTTATTCCTTATTGTTAATAAAATGCTTAAGGTTACATCTCCAGATTTTAATATTTTGTGACTTTTTATTAGCTTCTTTTTATGTTTTCTTAATTGCAGCTTTGCTTTCTTTCTTAACCTGAGTTATTTAGAGGAGTGCTTTTAAAATTCCAAATATTTATGGAGCGCCTGGGTGGCTCAGTCATTAAGCGACTGCCTTCGGCTCAGGTCATGATCCTAGAGACCTGGGATCGAGCCCCACATCGGGCTCCCTGCTCAGCGGGAAGCCTGCTTCTCCCTCTCTCACTCCCCCTGCTTGTGTTCCCTCTCTGGCTGTGTTTCTCTCTGTCAAATAAATAAAATCTTAAAAAAAAATAAACAAAATTCCAAATATTTTTATGTAATCCTTCCTTTTCAAATTGTAGTTTTATTAGCATTATCATGAAAAATGTGACCTGCAGTGTTTATGCTTTTTGGAAGTCATTGCAGTTTTCATCATATTTGGTTAGCTTTTATAAATCTTTCATGGGTGCTTAAAAATATGTGCATTTTGGGACATCTCAGTGGCTCAGTCGATTGAGTGTCTGCCTTCAATTCAGGTCATGATTCCCTGGTTCTGGAATGGAGCCCTACATCGGGCTCCCTGCTCAGTGAGGAGTCTGCCTCTCCTTCTCCCTTTGCCCCTTCCCCCACTCATGCTTGTTCTCTCTCACAAATAAATAAAATATTTTTAAAAAGTATACCCACTTTCTGAAGTGTGTAGATTCACATATACTTAAAAAGTATTTTTGATAGATACTGTATGAAACATTTTATTGTTTAATATCTTATCTCAATAGATAATCTTATTTTTTATCATTTCCATCTTACAGATGAGGTCATTAAGATTTAAGGAGGTCTTAGTGCCCAACATCATAAAGCTGACTAGTATGGCAGAGCCAGAAGTTCAAGCCTGATTGGTTTGCCTTTGGGTTCATTGTCTTCACCATTACTTTAAGCAAATTTCCTATGAATTTATTATTATCTGTGTTTCGTTTTCATCTCAACTTTCAATCTGGGAGTGATGAATTTTAAAAGGATAGTAGAGGAAAACCAAGGAGAAATCAATGCTTGTTAATTATTTACTAATTTTTACAAAGTTTATAATTTAAATATGCAAGCTCTTCAGATAAGCCTTAAGAGTCTTGATTCATTAAAGTTAAAATCATAGGGTTATTGGAGGATATTCTATAGCAATTAATTTTTCTTTCTACTATCAGCCATTCCTAAAAAATATTGGAGTCCCAGAAGCCAAAAATTGTGTAATTCTATTATAGATTAAAACTAGATGTCTAAGATTTATAGAGAAAGAAAAAGCCAAGAATGCCTAATCAACCAGCTCAGCCAGCTGGGGATGTGAAATTTCTTGGCGCATCTGGAAGGGATTTCAAAATTCATCCTCAGTGGAATCAGGCTCTTCTGGGACCCTAGTGCTCTTCTCATACTTGTAGTCACCCAATTTCCAAACATGGTAGGGTTTGTCCTGCTGGTCATCAACACAATCTTTCCATCTTTCTTCCTCGTCTTGGTACAAACATTCTTCTTCTGGTCCCCCAGTTGAGAAGCAGCCATAGCTTCTTCCCTTCCTTTGATCCTTAGACATCCCCATACTTGTGTAAGTGAGCCGACTTCGGGAGACCTGCCTGTTTCAGGTGAATCATGTAGGCAATAGCATAGCCAGTTACCTTTCTGCTGTGGAAAAAAGTATACCTCACAGGAGAATGGCCCAATTTTTCTGGTTGGTGTTGATCCCTGAGGGTCTAGATCTTCAAGCTCAGCTTTCCCTTGTCTGCGAAAAGGCTCCTGATCTTGTTCTTTCCCAAGCTGCTTTTTGGCCTCATAATCAGGTCCCCTCAGCAATGTGCTTCGTCTAAGTCTTCTCTCATTGTCGCCCCCAGGATCATTCCTATCCTTTCTCGAAGGGGGCCTTTGCTCTATGACCTTTAGTCTCTTGTTAGTCCTGGGTTCTGGGATCAGGTCTCTTACTTGATGTCCCCCACCATCACTGGTTTCTGAGCTCAGGCCTGTCTCATGGTGTCTTCCACCATTCCTGGGTTGTGGGCTCATATTCCTTTCTTGCTGTCTTTCATCATCTTGTGGTACTGGGTTGTAGTCTTTATATTGGAATGGTTTATATTTTGGAGTTGGTCTCTTCTCCCTCATTTGGCTTTTTCTATCACTACTGGGTTCTAAACTCTGCTCCCTAATTTGGTATCCCCAATTATTATTGGGCTCTGGGCTCAGGTCTCTTACTTGGCTTCTCTTATCATCCCTTAGTGCTGGGATCTGGCCTCCGTGTTGAAATCTTTCATATTGTCTTGGAGTTGGTCTTTGCTCTCTAACTTGATTTCTGGTCTCATGTCTCTCTCTTGGTGTCTCTTAATATCCCTTGGTGCTGGGATTTGATCTCTCACTATATATCTCTCATTTTCTGTTGGAGTTGGTCTCTGCTCCTTAACTTGCTGTCTCCCTTCATTCCTGGGTGTTGTGTTCCACTCCCTAGTCTGGTGTTCCCTATCATTCCTAAGATCAGGGCTTAGATTTTTCACTTGGCTTCTCTCACTACCTCTTGGTGAAGGGATCTGGTGTCTCTGTGGGATACTTTCACACTGTCTTGGAGCTGGTATCTGTTCTGTAACATGGTATTTCCCATTACCCCTTGGTGCTGGGGTTTGGTCTCTCACTTGCTGTCTCTCATATTCTGTTAAAGTTGGTCTCTGCTCCCTAGTGTAGTATCCCCTATCATTCCTGGGCTCAGGGCTCCCATCTCTCACTTGGCTTTTCTCATTATCCCTTAGTGGATGGATCTGGTCTCTATATTGGAATCTTTCATATTGTCTTGGAACTGGTATATGCTCTGTAATGTGATATCTTCTATCATTTCTGATAGATATGTGTTTAGTGTTCAGTTCCATAACTTGGCTTCTTTCACCCTCCCTTGGTGTGGAAATCTGGTCTTTATGTTGGGATCTTTTATATTGTGTTGGAAGTCGTTTCTGCTCCCTAACTTGGTATCCCCCATCATGCTTGGGTTCAGGGCTCAGGTCTCTCACTTGGCTTCTCTCACCATCTCTTGATGCAGGGATCTGGTCTTTATGTTGGAGACTTTCATACTGTCTTGGAACTAGTCTCTGCTCCCTAGCTTGGCTTTCCCCATCATTCCTGAGTGTTGATCTCACATCTCTCTCCTGGTGTCTCCTATCATCCCTTGATGCTGTCTGGTTTCGCACTTGGTGTCTCTCATCTTCTACTGGAGCTAATATCTGTTCCCTAATTTGGTATCTCCCATCATTTCTGGGTTTTGGGCTCAGGTCTCTTACTTGCTGTCTCCCCTCATCATCAGGTGCTACAGTTTGGTCACTATGGTGAATTATGTCATATTTTCTTAAAGCTGTCTTCTGATCCCTAACATCGTTTCTCCCATCATCCATGTTTTCTGGACCATCATTTCTAAGTTCTGAGCTCTGCCTCTTAACTTGGTGTCTCTCATCATTCTTGAGCTCTGGACTCAGGTCTCTCACTTGGTGTTTCTCATCATTCTTTGTTATGGGGTATGAATCCTCACCTTATATTTTCCATTTTCCTGTGGTATTGGAGTTTGATCACTAACTTCTAGTCTTTCATCTCTCTTGGAGATGGTCTCTCCTCTCTAGTTTGCTGTTTTCCACTATTTTGAATATCTGAACTCAGCCCTCTCACTGGATGTCTCTCTTCATCCATTGGTGCTGAGATCTGAGCACTTACCTGTTTTCTCTCATCATCTTTCACTTCTGGTCTTTGTTCTCTAGTCTGCTGTGGTTTACCACCTCCAGGTTGTGGGCTTTGTTCTCTCACTGGGTGTCTTCTCTCTTCATTTCTTTGTACTTCAGCCTGATCACTAACTTCCTGTATCTCGTTCCTTCTTGGTGAATGTCTCTGTCCTCCAGGCTGCATCCCACTATTGCTTAATTCTGGGCCCTGTTTTTTTACTTGGTGACACTCAGCAGCTTTAAGTGTTGAAGTCTGTTCCCTACCTTGTTGCCTTGTAATACACTGGAATTCTGGGCTATGGTCTCTTACTGGGTACTTTCCACCATCCTTTAGTTTTGGAATCTGGTCTCCCAGTTGGTTAGTCTCATCAACTTGTGATTCTAGTGTCTGCATACCTCTTTGCTGCCTTGATTGATCCTGTGGTTCTGGTCTGTGGTCTTGAACTTGATATCTCCCACCATTGCTTAGAGCTGGAAGCTGGTTTCTCACTTGTTGGCTTAGAATATTCTGAGATACTTGAGTATTGACTTCTTTCACGTGAAGTCTCCCAATGTTCTCTGGTGTTGGGCTCTGGATACTTAGCTGGTGACATTCATCAACTCTTTATTCTAGGATTTGCTCCCTACCAGGTTGTCTTGAATAATCTTGGCATGCCAGCCTCTGGTCTCTCACTTGAAGACTCCTGTAATCATTTTGTCTTGGGACTTGGTCTCTCTCATGGCATCTCTGAGAGTCCTGGAATTCTAGGCTTGGGTCTTTTAATTGTTGTTGTCCACCATCATTTGCTGTTGAGATTCGGTTTCTCATTTGATGTTTCTGAACATCTAGGGAATCTTGCCTCTGATCTCTCCTTTGATCACTCTCAGGATCTCCTGGTATTGAGTTCTGGTCTCTTGTGTGGTATCTGTGAACAAATTGGGATTCTGGGTCTCTTATCTGATGCTCTCCCTCATGCCTTGGTATTGGCATCTGATCTATCACTTGGCATCTCCCAATATCCTGGTATCTTAAGCTCTGGTTTTTTCCTTGGTATCTCCTATCATCCCTTGGTGTTTGGGTTTGGTCTCTCACTTGGTGTTTTCTTACATCTTGTGGTTCAGGGCTCAGGTTTCCCACATGCTGTGATTCTAGGCTTTAGTCTCTCACTCCATGACTCTCATCATCACTGGGTGTTGGCATCTGGTCTCTCACTTCATCTTTCTGACTATCCTGGGACTCTTGGAATTCCCTCCCTAGCAATTTTTCTTTTTGCAATTGCCCACTTTCTAGCTCTGTAGCTTGTTGTTCTTGACTTTCAGTTCTTCTTTTTCCTTTCCTTTAATTCAGGGCAGAGAATAGACTTTATGCAGGTATAATAGGCCTTTGTCAGTCCAAATATGAGCAAAATGAATTCACTGAAATCAACTGTTTTGTCACCATTCTGATCCAGCTGTTGGAGGATATTTTCTGTTGTTTCAGACTTGTTTGTTTTCTATGAGAAAAAATCAAGAAAAGAAGTAGTGTATTTGTCATTTTTTTTCTTATGTCTTTTTTGTTACCAGAATATTTCTTAGGAAATGTATCAGTTCTCTTGTCTATTTCTTTTTGTTCTTTTTGTTAGGTACCTCAGTGAATAGTGTATTTTTTCCATTGCATAAATGCATGGTATGGATTTTGAAATTCCAGGAATTTCAACATGGAATGAAATAATTATTCCTAACAAGTATTACTAAGATATAACATTATGTTGTGAAATATTTATTAATCACTAACACCCACTCTCTTTCTCCAGCTCTCATTTCATATTTCAAAAATAAAACATGAGTTACTAAATTAGTAACTTCTATACAAACAAAGGACAAATCTTCCTTGTTGTGTACTCTTCTTTCTAAGACAATAGAGGAAGTTCACCTATTTCAATCAAAGGCAAATCCTTCTATTTGGATTTTGCTATTTGCTTATGGAGTCTGTGCCATTCACATTCTAAATGACACAATACCTTCTGATAATCCCTCTTTCTCTTGAATTTTCAATATTTTAGTCTTCACTTGGCCATCATGTCACAACAATTGTTTTATTAGGTATAATACTTAAAAATATTTTTGTGCACAATCTTCCCACATATTTATTTGTTTATTCATCTTTCCTTCTTCTTTCTTTCTCTCTCCTTCCTTCCTTCCTTCCTTCCTTCCTTCCTTCCTTCCTTCCTTCCTTCCTTCCTTCTTTCTTCTTTCCTTGTCATTGTTCTTACCTCCAGAGCATTTCCAAACTCTTGCTGGAGAAGTTTCTTAAGTTCTGCCTTGGTCAACCTCTGACAGTGTCCATCAGTCTTTGCATGCTTGTGGAAAACATTGGTGATACTGAAGATGCTCCTCAGAAGACAGTGAGGCATCTTGGTTTTCCAGGAGTACACCTGAGATGTGACAAAGAATACCCAACTTGTTTCATATTCCAGAATTGTTACAATTTATTTTTTTCATTTCTTGGAATGCAGACAGCGGTGTAAAAATATGACCTCTTTGTAATGCCAGATGTCTAGCTGGCCTGTGTAATTTGTGAAATTTGGCATTTTTATTTCATCTTTCATTTATGATTATAATGATTTTACTATAATTCCCAAAAAGAAGAGGACAGAAACTAAATGGGCCCCTTTGGCTTTGGAGCCCTGAATGCATCACACAGAAGTCATCTGGAATGAAGTTAACATGGCCTCTCCTTACACACCTGAAGTGTTCTCTGTGGGTGTGCTGCTGGGAAGGCTCCAGACTATACTAGAACCTGGCCCAAGAAGTAAAGAGCGACCTAGAGAATCTTCTTCATCAGATTATCTTTTTCTTTGACTTGCCGCTGCTATACTAACATGTCACATAGTATATGAATTGCTTTTTCTTACCTTACTCCTTTAAGGATTGTTCTCTAAAGGCCAGGACCATGTCTTATCTATTTTTATATTTTTCCTACTGTCTAGAATATGGCAGAAGTTAAAAAATGTTTTATGGATGGGTGCATGAACAAATGAATGAGTCCTAATTTGAGTGGTATGCTGGATTAGGTCAGTGGTTCCCAAGCCTTGCTATACTTTAGAATCACCAGGGGATCTTTAGAGAAATAGACTTGAGGTCCCACCTCCAGAGATAGTGGTTTAATAGGTCTGTGGTGGGACCCTGTACTCTGCATTTAAAAAGCTCCTGGCTGATTCTGATGCAACTTCGAGAACACTGGCCGCCTGACCTCTGAAATCCTTTGCAGCTAGAGGATGCTGTGATGGCAAAAGTAATAAATTAATTGATTCAACAGTTAAACTATTTCTTTTGTGCCAGTGCAGTGGTGTATTCTGGGAATGTGAATGAGTAAGAAACCTCAAGGAACTCAAAGCCAGATCCAAGATTACACAGTACAGTCTAATAATGGACACCTCGTAGTTGGAGACTAGCACAGGGACCTTTCTTCAGATGTTTCCTTTCTTGAAGACAGTAGAGAATTCTGAAAATATTAGCTTTTGGGTGAAGTTCACTAGGATTTTGTTTCTCTCATTTGCATAAGATGTCATGGTTGGGAAAGTCATAGAATTCTCCAGAAAGGCAAAATTACACAATCTGCACAATCTAATTGACTACGTAAGAGTGTTAAGAAAGAGAAACAGGTATAAAAAGGGAAATAGAGTTGTTTCTTGAAGGACTTACCTAGGTTTCCAAGAGAAATGGAGGACTTAGGCTGAGAGCTTGTAGAATACTGGTTTTGGGACCCTGGTACTTATGTAGGAGTTTTAATCGCTCCCTTGAGCTAGACATCTTTTGCAGACAGCGCCCTGGTGTCTAATGGACTGATTCATTGCCAACCAAACCCCATTCCACCTGTTTCTTCTCCAGCAGGCTTTTAATCTCTGTGTTTCCTTGAGTGCCGATCCTATTGCCTTCTCTCTTTGTCCACAGCTTGAGCCCGAGGGACAGGTGCACCTGACGCCCGCTGTAAGCCCTAGCACCACCAGTGTGCTGATGGAGTGCTGAAGTACTCTCAAGAACAGCCCGGCGAATCAACAGTGGCCTCACCTCCTGCAAGTAAAATACACTGACTCTTGATCAGAACCATTTTGGTCCTGAATAAGGTCTTTCTTACCATTTACGATAGCACATCTGATTGGGTATGCTGGACTAATAATCCAGGTACGTCACATGCTGCGGCACACGCGTGTGTGCACGTGATGGTGCACATACGCGTGCGTCCGTCTTAACCGCCGTTTGCCCTGTTCCCCACGCTGGAGATTCTGCCTTTCGTGACCCCCTCTCCCTGTCCACGTGCTGGGAGAGCATCAGATGCTAGCCCTGCAGGAGAGACAATTCTCCAGCCACGAAGTCATGGACCCAGGAGAGGGTCTGTGGGCTGCAAAGTTGGTGGTCTGTTGAAATTTCACTGCTTTTTGTAGAATTTTGCCAGCCGGGGAAACTTTCTATTTGGGTCTATTCACTTGCATGATTGTAAGCTAGAAGGAAGTGCTTTTTGTTTTGTTTTGTTTTTTAAAGATTTTGTTTATTTATTCGAGACAGAGAGAGTGAGCATGAACTGGGTGGGAGGCGGAGGGAGAAGCAGGCTCCCTGCTCAGCAGGTCTCAATGCAGAACTCGATCCCAGGACCCTGGGGTCATGACCTGAGCCAAAGGCAGACAGACACTTTACTGACTGGGCCACCCAGGTGCCCCAGAGGTGCTTTTTTTCATTATTATTAAAAACCATTTTCCTTCTTTCTTTTTCTTTCTTTCTTTTTCTTCCTTCCTCCCTACCTCTCCCTTCCTCCCTCCTTTCCTTCCTTCCTTCCTTCCTTCCTTCCTTCCTTCCTTCCTTCCTTCCTTCCTTCCTTCCTTCCTTCTGAGAGAGAAAGGGGAGGAGCAGAGGCAGAGGAAGAATCTCAAGCAGTCTAAAACCCTCAGCATGGAGCTCCATGTGGGGCTCAATCTCATGACCCTGAGATCATGATATAAAGATATTTTCCAGTTTCACCAGCTCATATATTGTTTCTTAATTTCAAAGGAATTATGTACAGGTGGCTGCAGTCTGATAGAATCTTTTATGACAATAAAAATAATTTCTAATCATCTTTATTGCAGAAATCTGTAGTCCTGGGGTGTCTGGGTGGCTCAGTCGTTGAGTGTCTGCCTTCAGCTCCAGTCATGATCCCAGAGACCCAGAATCAAGCCCCACATCGGGCTCCCTGCTCAGCGGGAGGCCTGCTTCTCCCTCTCTCACTCCCCCTGCTTGTGTTCCCTCTCTCACTGTGTTTCTCTCTGTCAAATAAATAAATAAAATATTAAATAAAATAAAAAGGAAATCTGTAGTCTTCTCTTAAAGATAGATAGTCCTATAATCTTGTTAATGGCTATAAGGTAAACTGTATTGGAGACACCTGTAATAATCTTGTGGAAATGACAAACTGATAAGAACTATAAAATCAATTGAAGTGAATGCAGGTGAATTTATTTTCTAGGGAGCATGACAGTTCCTTTTCTGCTAGTTACACTGAGTTTGAGAACAGATCCATGAACACCTTCATCTCCCCGTCATAGGAAGAAACACTGAGGCCATAAGAGGTGGTTGTTTCCCCAAAGCAACAGTGAACCACAGAGCTGGGTGCCAAATCTTTTTATGTCTAATTTGTTTTTTTTTTTTTTTTTTAAGTCTCTTATGTGATTTCTAAGATTGTGTGTGGTAAGGACATCTGGAGTTTTCCCCCAAAGTCTGTAACAAAAACACAAAATGTCAGTTCTACTGAGTTTCTCCCCTGAACGTCTCCACGGCTATGGGCAAGTAATTTCAGGGAATGCCCTAAGTATATTATTTATTAAACAAAAGAAAACAAAAATAACTTTTGAAAAGAGTTATCCTAGATATGTGACTCAATAATATTCCATTGTTTTTGAATTTGTGTGGGAAAGTGCTGTGCCCGTACTCAGGGGGTCTCCGGACGCTGGCTGAAGTGTCTCAGTCCCTACTTGAGCAGGAAGAGGGAGGCCTGGCGCCCTGTGACCCAGGACAAGTCAGAGCCCCTGCCTCCCGGACAGGGGCCTGATAGAGGGCTCCCTGCAGCCAGTAGTGCCATTGTTGGAGTGATTCATTAACAGTAATACAAATAATTATAATTCTTGCTTTGAAAAACCTTTCCCTTTGAGAGGAATGGTCTTTGTGTCAATGTCTTCCCGCCCTCTTGGTAAACCAGTCTCCCATGGTCAGACCCACTGCCTCAGGGTTTGTGTGATCCCAGGGCTGATGCATAAGGTCTGCTTTCCTTCTCTTCTGAGTTTGGCCTATCTAGTTCCCCGGGGTTGCTTGCTTGCTTTCTGATGATCTCTTTTCTGATTTCCTTCTGTCTTCCCCTTCATTCAGCATTTCAGTCTGTCTCTTGTTGTCCTTTTCCTCCTGTGCCCTTGTCTTCCCACCTGCCACCCCCCTTGCTAGCTCGTTTGTTCCAGAATATCCGAAATCTTCATTTTGGTTTTCTCTTACCCTCTTGGCCAACAATTTATTCTTTCCAGTCAGGGAAGATAAAAGCAGAGCGCCCTGAAAACGGATATGTCGGATTCCCGCTATGAGAAGGGAAAGTGAGGTTCACCGAGCATCCGCTCTGTGGCCCCAGGAGATGGCGAGCCTGCTCCTGTCACACAGCAAGGAGGCTGGATGGCATCCCTGGTCTGTGCTGGGCAAAGGCCAGTGTTTTCCCCGCTATACCACCCATGCTGCCTTCCTGGAGGGGACAGTCTCTGGCCCGGAGTCCGCGGCCCGCCGGTGTTAGAGTAACTTCTGCCGTGACAGCCTTCCAGCTCCCACAACTTCTGTGTGGCCTTGGCCCCTCAGGTCAAGGGAGGGGCGCCTAGGAGTGTCCCAGGTCACGGTTCAGATGGGAGGCTGCCAGGCTATTTCAAGGCGTTGAGTCCTCTGTGGGAGGTCAGTGACTGGAGAAGGTCCTGCAGGGGGTGGCTAGCCCCGTGCCCATTCCAACTCTGCCTGCGGTGCAACCTCAGATGATTCACGAAACCTCTCTGAGCCACGGCAGCCAGGTCAGACAGTCACCATGTCTTGGGTGTGTCCCTAGGATATTGTGCAGCTCAACAAAATGCTCTATGGTTGTGTGTTTGAAACTCCTCTGGGGAAAAGCTCTTTACAAATCCTAGTTATTATCATTATTATGGGGCTCAGCATGATTATTCATGAAGCATTGTTCCATCTGAATAAGGTGACTTTAAATACACTTGGGCCAGTAATTACAGAAATCTAAGACTTCCCCCAACCATGTCCACAGCGAGGAAAGGGCGTAGCTGAATGAACCGAGTCTGAGGTGGGCTCTAAGTCCCCGACCTGCTCTTCTTAGACCAGCCAGGTTTGTCTTGACCAGAAAATGGAAAAGAAACAGAAAACTCTTGTCCTTTGCGTCTTCTTGGAAGAAAATGATAAATTCAGTGACCAAAGAACGGTGACATTTAACTTCTCTTATGTATCAGGACTTATTTCTAAAACTATGCTTGTTAAAGATTTTAAATAATACCCAAACTGGTACGGGGTGTGGTTTTCTTTCTTGTGATTCAAATATACTGATGTAATTATGAATCCATAAGTCATTTTTATTTATACACAACAACTATGCATAAATTCTTGGTTATTATTATTTTTTATTTATTAGAAAGAGAGCGCACATGAGCAGGGGGGAGGACAAAGGGAGAGGGAGAAGCAGAATCCCTGCTGAGCAGGGAGCGCCACATGGGGCTCCATCCCAGGACCCTGAGATCGTTAACTAAACTGAAAGCAGACCTTAACCGACTGAGACACCCAGGTGCCCCTAAATTCTTGAAAAAGTTAAAATGTTACAGATAAAAATCTAAGACTTCTTTGATGAGTACTAGGACTCTTGGTCCCTTTAATCTCTTCTCAGAGGTCACAGCCATTATCAGGTTCGTATTTTGCTTTCATATCTTCTCTTTGCCTTTTCGTTTTTATAGAAAGAAAACCAAGAGGATGTATGTGTACCGCCGTCCACTTATTTCCCCCATGGCTTCGTTCTGTCTCCTCCTGCTGGGTCTGACTCTGCTCCTCTCCACCCCACACTGGCGGGGAATGGTGAGGAATAGGCTTCTAACACCCTGGTGTCTGGGAGAATCAACTGCGCAACGTTTTACTCCAGTAGAGTCGGGAACATGGCTAGAAAGTGTTCCAGATTCTGTTTCAAAACCACCCCAACTTCACCCAGGGGAAACCAGAACATTATCTCATGGCTTTTTGACAGTATCTCGATCTTTCAGCTTGATACAAAAGGATTAATATTTATTCATATTCTCTTCAAAGAATTGAAACCTTGCTGATGAAAGAGTCTTTCTGTTGTCTCTTCATCTGCCTCACGACTCTTGGGTGTTCTCATTATGTTCTGCTTTCCCAGAAGAGCTATGCTGAAGACTCTTTTCCTTCTCGTTTGTGGAGGCCCCTTCAGGGGTAGCTGTGTCTAGTCAGCCAACCTCAGCGTTGGCTCTGGAACCCTCCTAGTTCCTCATTCAGTGGTTTATAAAGGTCAGGAAAACATGTTTGTGATGTTTTCTGGAGGTTTCTGGAACAGCTTTAAAGTTCTTTTGACTCCGGGGCGCCTGGGTGGCTCAGTTGGTTGGGCGACTGCCTTCGGCTCAGGTCATGATCCTGGAGACCCGGGATCGAGCCCCACATCGGGCTCCCTGCTCGGCGGGAGGCCTGCTTCTCCCTCTCTCACTCCCCCTGCTTGTGTTCCCTCTCTGGCTGTGTTTCTCTCTGTCAAATAGATAAAATCTTAAAAAAAAAAAAGTTCTTTTGACTCCAGTTGCTCCTTCAGGCAGCATGTGCCCCCAGCACCTATGGAAAGATTCTATCTTTGTAGTAAATCTTTCTAATTTCTTTCTAATTTTTTTCCTCTTTCTTCAAAATGGTGCCTGGGGGAGGCCCATATTGGTCCCTGTAGAAAGGACATCGCTGGGGTTGCTACTCTCTGTGAGTGCTACCTGAAAAGCTCCCCAGACATTTTTATCACAGACCCCTCCTCACCACATTCCTTCACTCATGTTTGCCCACATCTCAATCAGGTTGGTCTTATACTCTGGGCTCTCTCATACCATGCATTTTCTGTGTGCTTCCCTCTCTCCAAACCTTTGTTCACGGTGTTCCCTTTGGCCTGAGAGGAACCAAATTCCCTGCTATCTGAACCTATCTTCGTGCCTTCCTGGGGATTTGATTGAATCTGTACTGCTTCTGGCCTCATCTTCTTCCACTGTGCTATCATTACTGCCTCTTCCTGCTCTACTATCCTCTTTATTCCTTAAACATGCTAGGTTCACCGTCCCAGGGCCTTAACACATGCTGTTCCCTCTGCTGGCATGCTCTTCCCCTAGTAACTGTTGTTGCATGGCTCCCTTCCTCACCTCCTATGGTTCTTTGCCCAAGTATCATCTGACCTCCCTGTCTTAAAGGGCAACAATTTTGTTTCCTCTGCCTTCCTCCCTTGTCCCACACTCTGCTTTTTACTCTCCTTAACAGTGATCCCTTATGACATATTATATCATGATTATTTATTTTCTATTTTTCCCACTAGAATGTAAGCTCCCTGAGGGCAGGGGCTTGGTCTATTTTGTTCACTGTTGTGTTCCTAATTCCTAGAAAGTGCCTACCAAGTTGTAGGTATGCAGCAAGTATTTGTTGAGTCAATAAACCCATGACGTTAACTATCATAATCTTGTTCTTTTTAATAGTTTCTACACTGATTGCCTGTGCCATGCCCACTAGGCCTGTATCAGGGCACTTGTCAGACCTAAATGATGAGGCCTTCCTTGGGCCTTTGTCACTTAACTGCATGTCCTCCAATTGTTTCATAAGTACATTTTATTTACTCAATTATAGTGGAACCTATTTGGGCATAGAGACCAAATTTTATCATTTTTATTTTTTTAATGATTCAACAGTTCAAATGGTGTTGGATTCCATTAGTAATTATTTGTTTGCTTATCTGTACACACGAAAGGACTAGAGGTTGCTAATGGTGGAGCCCAGTGTGTCCAACAAGTGCTACTGATGGCCGATCAGTGATGCCAGTCCCTGGTGGGGTCAAACTGACCTTGAGAACAGAGTGGATTTGGTGCACTTTAGTCCGTTATGTGAAATTCATGGTCCCTCTTGCATGGGTGTGACATCTCTACCTGATGTTTCTTTCTTTCCTTTTTTTTTTTTTAAGATTTTATTCTATTTATTCTATTTATTTATTCTATTTATTTATTCTATTTATTTATTTATTTATTTATTTATTTAGACTTTAAATTTATTTTATTGTTTCAGCGTTCCAACATTCATTCCCATTGCCCACACCCAGTGCTCCAGGCAATAGGTGCCCTCAGTACCCACCACCAGGCTCTCCCATCCCCCCCTCCCTCCAAGTCCCTCAGTTTGTTTCTGTGTCCAAAGTCTCTTATGTTTCATCTCCCTCCCTGAATTACCCTAGTTCCCATTTCCTTTCCTTCTCCTACTGTCTTCTAGGTTACCCCTCATGCACCTCAAGTAAGTGAAACCATGTGATACTTGACTTTCTCTTCTTGGCTTATTTCACTCAGCATAATCTCTTCCAATCCAGACCATGTTGCTACAAAAGTTGGATATTCATCCTTTCTGATGGAGGCATCTTACTGATGTTTCAACGTCCTTGGATCTTCCTTCCTCCATCCTAATCTAGATTCTGATCACCATATTCCTGTCATTAAGGGTAACTGTAAAACCAGTCATATGCATTGCTGTATATAAGCCGACATATGTGTTATTTGCTATTTATAATATTTGAGAGAAAACCTAACCTTCCCTTTTAAATGAATTTATTTATTGACAATCTCTTCAGATTTGAAAGTCGCTTGCAAAAAAAATACATAGACAATGAACTAGTAACGCTTTTGAGGAGTAGAAAAATAGAACTAGGAAAAGGGAGACTTCAAACATGCCATGTAAACAGGGCTGGCATGACTGTTGTTGCATTTCAAGCTTTCTGGCAGCAGTTCCCAAGAGAAAGCACCATCAGTTACAGGGCCCTCATGATCGAAAGCACAGCTGTCACTTTTTTGTACGAGGAAAGAAAGCATTTACTAGAATTGAACTCTAAAAGAAATATCTCAGGAAGGACTTTATAAAGGTGGGCACGTCACGATGAAACGGACAGAACTTCCAACGATATTTTGACAGCTAGGGCAATGATGAGTTTCACATCTATTTCTTATTTTTTTAAAAAGATTTTATTTTTTTTTTATTTGTCAGAGAGAGAGAGAAAGAGAGCACAAACAGGGGGGAACAGCAGGCAGAGGGAGAAGCAGGGAGCCCAACATGGGACTCGATCTCAGGACCCTGGGACCATGACTTGAGCCAAAGGCAGACGTTTAACTGACTGAGGCATCCCTATTTCTTATAGTTTTGACAAAAACTGAGGATGTGAATAAGGAATTGTTATTCAGTGGGTATAAAAAAATTAGGTATGTGATTCCAAAACAGCTCAGTGATGAAGGCAGTTCTGAAGCATATATCACTGGGTCCCTTTGAATGGACTTCTAGTGATTCAGCCCAGGCCAGGGATAGAATTTCAGCTGTTGGAGGAGTGGGGATTTAAGCGTTGTACACAGTCACCCATAAACAGCACTCCCTCAGCAGAACTGTCTGGGCATCCTCCCCGCTGAGCCTGGCATGCTGGCCCTCTCTCGGGACTGCGCTGGAGGGTAGGTGCTCATACTCTACAAGCCCGAGGAGCACAACAGGTATCAGGCAGGATGACATTAGGAAAATCAAGGCAGTCTTCTCACCTGGGTAAAAGACCGTCCATCTCTGCGTAGACAGGGGCCACAGGGACATTCTTCTTCTTAATTACTAGACTCTTAGTATAATCAGTGTCAGAAGTACTGGAAAGAGACCTGTACTTTGGTGTGGATCGACCAGGCACGTAGCACTGTAACATTTAATGTCAAGGTGCTTCTGACTGGCTTTGGGAAACCTACCCTGTCCACTCTGTTTGAAGGCTTTGATTATCTGCCACTATTCCCTGTAGGGTACCTGTAGTGGATCTGTCAAAAATCCCCAGCAAAGGGGCGCCTGGGTGACTCAGTTGGTTAAGTGACTGCCTTCTGCTCAGGTCATGATCCCGGAGACCCGGGATTGAGCCCCACATCGGGCTCCCTGCTCGGCGGGAAGCCTGCTTCTCCCTCTCTCACTCCCCCTGCTTGTGTTCCCTCTCTGGCTGTGTTTCTCTCTGTCAAATAAATAAAATCTTAAAAAAAAAATCCCCAGCAAAAACGAAAATAGCCAAACTCTGGAAAGAGTTCAGATGTCCATGACAGATGAGTGGTTAAAGAAGATGTGGAACATATTCAGCCATCAAAAAGAATGAAGTCTTACCATTTGCAATGACGTGGATAGAAGTAGAAGTATTATGCTAAGTGAAATAAGTCAGTCAGAGAAAGACAAACAGCATATGTTCACTCATATCTGGAATTTAAGAAACAAAACAGATGAGCATAGGGGAAGGGAAGGAAAAACAAAATAAGATAAAAACAGAGAGGGAGGCAAATCATAAAAGACTCTTAACTATAGGGACCAAACTGAGGGTTGCTGGAGGGGAGATGGGTGGTGGGATGGGATAACCGGCTGATGGGCATTAAGGATGGTGCTGATCGACTGAGCACTGGGTGTTGTTCTACCTCTGAAATTAATAATACCCTATATGTCAACTAAATTGAATTTATTTTTATTTATTTATTTTAAAATATTTTGCTTATTTATTTGTCAGAGAACAAGAGAGAAAGTGAGTTTGCACAAGCAGGGGGAGCAACAGGCAGACGGAGAGGGAGAATAGGCTCCCACTGAGCAAAGAGCCCAATGTGGGACTCCATCCCAGGACCCTGGGATCATGACCTAAGGGAGATGCTTAACCGACTGAGCCCCCCAGGCATCCCACTAAATTGAATTTAAATGAAAAAAAAATCCCTGCCTGCACCCACGTGCAGTCACTGACTCAACGAGGCATCTCCTGGGGTAGGTGGCTGCGGCTGGGGGGGTAATACTGCACTGGAAGGAAAAGGTGGTACTTGTGCAGCTGTTTCCTTTGGACTACTCTGTCTTTTTGTTTGTTTTATTTATGGACCCAGAACCTGCATGTTCTCCCTGGGATGTAACAGTGAAGTAAGTAGATATTATCCCGTGGTCAGGGGCCAATCTTAGAGGTCTGGAAGGAGCTTATGCTAGGAACTCAGGAAGCCAGTGGACCAGCCCTGGGTCTGGCAGCTGACATGGGGTCAGTGGCCCCACTTGTGCTACAGAATGAAGGACCCTATCCCTTCTTGGGATAGATAGAGGGGACAGATAGAGCAGTGGGCCAGGTGCCATATGATGCACAAGCTTAAGCAGAATATAGGAGTACACACTAAATCTGAAACAGGAAAAAATATCCCCACCCACGGTGATAACCACAGTACAGACTATGTAGGCTGTTTATCTCTTGGTGAGGTGTTCCAGGTCTAAGACCCATTCTTATGTGGTCAAGTGGGGATCAAAAGACTGTATGCATCAGACTGTCTTTCCCAAGTGGGCTGGAGTGACCTTGGGCAAGTCATCTCCCTTCTCTGGGTCTTGGGCAACCTTTCTGCAGACTGTGCATTGACCTTCTCTTTCTAAAATTCAGGAATCCCTAAAAAAGTGTTCCTAACCTATGAATTTCCTGAGAATTTTTGAAATGTTTTTAACAGATGCACAAACAGAAGCACAGAGAGGTTAAGTAATTAGCCCAAGGACATACTGTGCGTGACCTTGCTTATAACCTGGATAGAGGCCAACTCTTGAGCCCATGTTCTTAACCACTATTCCATCCTCTATTTTTTATTTCCTCACTTCTTAGATGCTTCTCTCATAGCATATTGAGGAATAAGTGTGAATTTTTATTTGCTCTTGCCATAATAACTAGTAGGAGTAATGCTCTTTGAATGGTATAAACCCACCTTCAAATGCATTGTGGGGAATTGACCTCCAAAGATTGATTCTTCCAATCTTGCTGTCCAGGGATTCAGAAATCAATCATAAAGACATGCCACTTTCTCAGAGAGGTCTTCTGTGACCCCTCAGTTTAAATTAGGATTCCCTGTTGTTTTTTTTCCCATAGCACTTAGCAGTTTTTAATTATACATAGTTCTTGTGTTAATTTTTAAGTGACTCTCTTCCTTCATCAGACTGTATGTTCTATGAGGTCAAGAATTGTTTCTTTTGTTCATCACTGTATACCCTGTATACATAGTTCTGTAGATGGTCAATTACTAGATGAAAAAAAATGCTTGCCATGTAACCACCACCCACATCAAGAAACAGGGCATTAACTAGTGCCCCAGAAGTTCCTCTCTTGCCCATACTCTACCTTCCCCCTCCATACCAGTGGTACCATTATCCTGACTTCTAATTCCATTGGTTAGTTTCTTTTGTTTGAATTTGATGTAAATGCAGTTATTTGGTATAAATTCTTTTGTGTCTGGCTTTATTTTCCTCAACATTATGCTTCTGAAATTCTTGTATGCTATTATGTGTGGCTATTGTTATTTTTTTAATGGTTCTTTTTATTTTTAATTTTTTAAGGAATCTCCACACTGTTTTCCAAAATGGCTGCACCAACTTGCATTCCCACCAACAGTGTAAGAGGGTTCCCCTTTCTCCGCAGCCTCTCCAACACTTGTTGTTCCCTGTCTTGTTAATTTTGGCCATTCTGACAGGTGTAAGGTGGTATCTCAGTGTGGTTTCGATTTGAATTTCCCTGATAGCTAGTGATGATGAACATTTTTTCATGTGTCTGTTAGCCATTTGTATGTCTTCTATGGAGAAGTGCCTCTTCATGTCTCCTGCCCATTTTTTTGATGCATTCATCTTCTTTTTGGATGTTGAGTTTGAGTAGTTCTTTATAGATCTTGGATATCAGCCCTTTGTCTGTAGTGTCATTTGCAAATATCCTCTCCCATTCCGTGGGTTGCCTCTTTGTTTTGTTGACTGTTTCCTTTGCTGTGCAGAAGCTTTTTATTTTGATGAAGTCCCAAAAGTTCATTTTCACTTTTGTCTCCTTTGCCTTTGGAGACATGTCTTGAAAGAAGTTGCTGTGGCTGATGTCAAAGAGGTTACTGCCTATGTTCTCCTCCAGGATTTTGATGGATTCCTGCCTCACGTTGAGATCTTTCATCCATTTCAAGTTTGTCTTTGTGTGAGGTGAGAGAGAATGGTCTAGTTTCATTCCTCTATACGTAGCTGTCCAATTTTCCCAGTACCACTTATTGAAGAGACTGTCTTTTTTACACTGGATATTTTTTCCTGCTTTGTTGAAGATGATTTGGCCATAGATTTGTGGGTCCATATCTGGACTCTCTACTCTAAATTGGTCTATTTATCTGTTTTGTGCCAGTACCATGCTGTCTTGATGATCACAGCTTTATAATAAAGCCTTAAGTCAGGTAATGTAATGCCCCCGGCTTTGTTTTTCTTCTTCAACAATTCCTTAGCGATTTGGGGTCTTTTTGGTTCCATATAAATTTTAGGATTGTTTGTTCCAACGCCTTGAAAAATGTTGGTGGAATTTTGATTGGCATGGCCCTGAAAGTATAGATTGCTCTGGGCAGTATAGACATATTAACAATGTTTATTCTTCCGATCCATGAGCATGGAATGCTCTTCCATCTTTTTGTGTCTTCTTCAATTTCTTTCATGAGTGTTCTGTAGTTCCTCGAGTACAGATCCTTTACTTCTTTGATTAGGTTTATTCCTAGGTATCTTATGGTTTTTGGTGCTATAGTAAACGGAATCGATTCTCTTATTTCCGTTTCTATATTTTCATTGTTAGTGTATAAGAATGCAACTGATTTCTGTGCATTGATTTTGTATCCTGCCACATTACCGAATTGTTGTATGAGTTCTAGTAGTTTGGGGGTAGAGTCTTTTGGGGTTTCCATATAGAGTATCATGTCATCTGCAAGGAGAGAGAATTTGACTTCTTCTTTGCCAATTTGAATACCTTTTATTTCTTTTTGTTGTCTGATTGCTGTTGCTAGGACTTCTAACCCTATGTTGAACAATAGTGGTGAGAGAGGGCATCCTTGTCTTGTTCCGGATCTCAGAGGGAAGGCTGTCAGTTTTTCCCTGTTGAGAATGATATTCACTGGGTGTTTTTTGTAGATAGATTTTATGAGGTTGAGGAATGTTCCCTCTATCCCTATACTTTGAAGAGTTTTAATCAGGAACAGGTGTTGTATTTTGTCAAATGCTTTTTTTTCATCAACTGAGAGTACCATGTGGTTCTTCTCTCTTCTCTTATTGATTTGTTCTATCACATGGATTGATTTGTGAGTGTTGAACCACCCCCGCATCCCTGGGATAAAACCCATCTGTTCATAATGCGTAATCTTTTTAATGTATTGTTGGATCCTGTTAGCAAGGATCTTGTTAAGAATCTTGGCATCCATATTCATCAGAGATATTGGTCTGACGCTCTCCTTTTTGATGGGGGTCTTTGTCTGGTTTCAGGATTAGAGTAATGCTGGCTTCATAGAAAGAGTCTGGAAGTTTTTCTTCTGGTTTTATTTTCTGAAACAGCTTCGGAAGAATAGGTGTTATTTTTTCTTTGAATGTTTGGTAGATTTCCCCAGGGAATCCGTCAGGTCTCGGGCCCTTGTTTTTTGGGGAGTTTTTGATCATTGCTTCAATCTCATTATTAGATATTGGTCTATTCAGATTGTCAATTTCTTCCTGTTTCAGTCTTGCAAGTTTATAGGTTTCCAGGAATGCATCCATATCTTCTAGGTTGTTAAACTTATTGGCATATAACTGTTGATAGTAATTTCTGATGATTATTTCTATTTCCTTGGTGTTAGTCATGATCTCTCCCCTTTCATTCATAATTTTATTAATTTGGGTCCTCTCCCTTTTCTTTTGGATGAGTCTGGCCAATGTTTTATTGATCTTATTAATTCATTCAAAGAACCACTTCTAGTTTTGTTGATGTGTTCTACTCTATCTCTAGTTTCTAATTCATTGCTCTCTGCTCTAATCTTAATTATTTTCTGTTTTGTGTGTGGGGTTGGTTTAATTTGTTGTTGATTTTCCAGTTCTCTAAGGTGTAATGAGAGTTGGTGTATCTGGGATTTTTCAATTTTTTTGAGTGAGGCTTGGATGGCTATGTATTTCCCCTTAGGACTGCCTTTGCTGTATCCCATAGGTTTTGGATTGATGTATCTTCATTCTGATTAGTTTTCATGAAGTGTTTAAGTCCTCTTTGATTTCCTGGTTGATCCAAAGATACTTGAGCAGGATAGTCTTTAGTTTCCAAGTGTTTGATTTTTTTCTGAACTTTTTGTTGTGGTTGAGTTCCAGTTTCAAAGCATTGTGGTCAGAATATGCAGGGAATAATCTCTATCTTCTGGTATCAGTAGAGCTTTGATTTGTGACCTAGTATGTAGTCTATTCTGGAGAAAGTTCCATGTGCACTTGAGAAGAATGAGTATTCTGCTGTTTTAGGGTGGAATGTTGTAAATATATCTATGTGATCCATCTGGTCCAATGTGTCATTCAAGGCTCTTGTTTCCTTGTTGATTTTCTATTTAGATGATCTGTCTAGTGCTGAGAGTGGTGTGTTAAGATCTCCTATAATTAATGTATTCATATCAATATGACTCTTTATTTTGCTTAACAGTTGGCTTATGTAGTTGGCTACTCCCATGTTGGGGGCATAAATATTTACAATTGTTAGATCATCTTGGTGTATAGACCCTTTGAGAATGATGTAGTGTCCTTCTGTGTCTCTGATTACAGTCTTTAGATTAAAATCTAATTTGTCTGATATGAGAATAGCTACTCTGGCTTTCTTTTGAGGTCCATTGGCATGAAAGATGGTCCTTCATCCCCTCACTTTCAATCTGGAAGTGAATTTAGATTCTAAATATGTCTCTTGTAAACAGCATTTGGATGGTTCCTGTCGTTTTATCCAGTCTGCAACCCTATGCCTTTTTACTGGAGCATTTAGGCCATTCACATTGAGAGTGATTATTGATATATACTTTTTAAAAAAAGATTTTATTTATTTATTTGACAGAGAGAAACACAGCTAGAGAGGGAACACAAGCAGGGGGAGTGAGAGAGGGAGAAGCAGGCTTCCCAACGAGCAGGGAGCCTGATGTGGGGCTCATTCATGTGACTCCAGAATCATGACCCAAGCCAAAGGCAGGTGCTTAACCAACTGAGCCACCCAGGCACCCCATAGATACGTTTTTATTGACATCATGTTGCCTGTGAAGTTCATATTTCTATAGATTACCTCTGTAAATTTCGATTTTGTGTCTGTCTTGGGTTTGTTTGTCTTTTATAGAACCCTTCTTAATATTTCTTGTAGTGCTGGCTTGGTGGTTGCATAATCTTTTAGATCTTGGTGGTCCTGGAAGCTCTTTATCTCTCCTTCCATTTTGAAAGTCAACCTTCTGGGTACATTATCCTTAGTTGCATATTTTTTCATGTAATTTTCTGCATATGTCTTGCCAACCCTTTCTGGCTTGCCAGGTTTCTTTGGATAGGTCTGACATTATTCTGATGGTCCTCCCTCTGTATGTATATGATCGCTTCCCTCTAGCTGCCCCTCAGATATATTCTTTGATTTTATGATTCATGAATTTCACAATTATGTGCCTGGAGGTTTTCCTGACCTCATTGATTTTGAGGGGTGTCCTCTCTGCCTCTAGGACATGAACACTTGTTTCATTCCCCAGATTAGGAAAATTTTCATCCATGATTTGTTCAACTATATCTTCTAGGCTTCTCTTTCTCTCAACTCCTTCAGGGATTCCAATAATTCTGATATTGGAGTGTTTCATGGCATCATTTATTTCCCTAATTCTATTTTAATGGGATTTTAGCTGTTGTTCCAAGACTTCTCTTGCTCCTCCTTCTTAATCCATCTGTCTTCTAAATCACTAATATGATCTTCAGTTTCACCTACTCTAGCTGTTAGCATATTTAAATTAGATTGCGTCTCATTAATGGCATTTCTTTATTTTTTTTAAAGATTTTATTTATTTATTTGACAGAGAGAAACACAGTGAGAGAGGGAGAAGCAGGCTTCCCACCGAGAAGAGAGCCCGATGCGGGGCTCAATCCCGGGACTCTAGGATCATGACCTGAGCCGAAAGCAGTCGCTTAACCAACTGAGCCACCCAGGTGCCCCTCATTAATGGCCTTTCTAACCTCTGCCCGTTCTGCTTTCACTTCTGTCATTAGAGCTTCTATCTTGTCACTAAGGTTCTTTTATACCTTAGCCATTGCTTGGATGATAGCTACACTGAATTCCATTTCTGTCATATTGCTTATGTTTATTTCCAGTAATTCTGTGACGGGCGAGCAGTCTCTGGGTTTTTCTTCTGTTGGTTGTCCCTCCTACAAGTCATTTTGGTGAGGGGTGGTTGAGGGGATGTACAGCTGAATATATCAACCACTATCCAGGTGAATTGCTCATTGGAAGGTTTCAGAACAATCAGAAGTCACCACTGAAAAGGAAGAAGAATGAAAAAAGAGAGAGAAAAAGAAAAAAGAAGAAAGAAAAAAACCCGGGCAATATGGGCCCCAATGGTAGGATTTATATGGTACAAAACTACAACAGAGTAAAGAAAAAGACCATCAAGAGTAAAAGAAAGTTGAAGATATCAAAAAGCTAAACCCAACCTGAATGACCCCCAAGACCAGTATTTATATATTACAAAGGCAAAAACAAGTACACAGAAACACTGACAGAAGAATAGGATGGGATGGTGAGTGCGGACCCTCCTTGTGGGCAAGGAAGGTACTTCAGATCCTCCTGGCTTTGTCTTGCTATTATTGTCAGAGGACTCCACTTTCTAGAGATATAGGGAGATTAGAACTGGTGTATACAGGTAGTATTGAATAGGGATGCAGGATTACCTTGAAGCTTATAACTATATGTATATTTAAAAGAAAAAAGAATAAAGGAAAGAAGAGAGAAAAAAGGAAAAAAACCAGAAAAAACAAACACACGAAAGAAGCAACAACACAACGGAAAGCACAAGGGAAGCCTTAAAAAAGCTTCAAGGGAAAAAATTATCATGGATTATTCTATTAAATATCACGTAATAATAAGTGGGTTAAAAATTAAAAGAACAAAAACTGTGAGAATGAATTTTAAATTTAAAGTGAAAACTTTAAAAGTAAAAATTGAAAGAAGTTAAAAAAGAAAATGAAAAGCTGTATCTATAAAGCGTACAGCTTTTGGGGTAGTACTAGGAGCTTAATATAAGGCCTTGCCCCCCCCCCCCATGTTGGGGTTTTACAGTTTGGGTCTTGTCCTCTTGTGATTCTGGCTCACCTTCTGGGGGCGGGGCTTCAGCCCCTCCTACCTGGGTGAGTCCCCGCCCCCTTCCTAGGGGCTGGCTCCCTGGTAACCAGGTTTTCAGGCTTTTGTTCTCTGGAGGATTTGCCCTTTTGTGGCTTTCTACAGCTTTTCAGAAAGTCAGGCCAGAGCAAGATGTCTGCGCCCAGCCCTCCGCCTCAGAGAGGGCCCTCAGCTAGCGCCCCCTGGGTGGTGCGGGGCTCACAGCCTCTCCCTGGATCGCCCCCTTGGCTGCTCGTCTCATCTGGGCGCAGCCGCAGCCCATGGGCAGAATGGCGCCCGGAGCCCCCGGTTGTCCTGTCGCTCCTGCGCCTTGGAAACCGCAACTGATTTCGGGTCGTTCGACCTTGTCTCGTGGTGCCCCCCCCCCCGCAGGAGGGACTGAGGTCCCCCGGTCCCACAGGTCACGCTCAAGTCTGCATCGCCTCCCCTGGGGCTGTGCGCGCTTGGCCCAAGGGGCAGAAAAAAGCGGCTGAAAAATAGTGGCGGTTTTAAAGATACATGCGGCACCTGGGAGCGCTTTCTCTCCACAGATTTATATCCTTATCAGTGGCAGCCCTGCCATGTTCTTGACCTTAGTGGAAAAGCTCTCAGTTTTTCCCTATTGAGAAGGATATTTGCTGTGGTTTTTTCATAGATGGCTTTTACGATATTCATGTATGTATCCTCTGTCCTTATACTGTGAAGAGTTTTGACCAAGAAAGGATGCTGTACTTTGTCAAATGCTTTTTCTGCAACTATTGAGAGTATCATATGATTCTTGTTCTTTCTTTCTTTTTTTTTTTTAAAGATTTTATTTATTTATATGACAGAGAGAAACACAGCCAGAGAGGAAACACAAGCAGAGGAAGTGAGAGAGGGAGAAGCAGGCTTCCCGAAGAGCTGGGAGCCTGATGTGGGGCTTGATCCTGGGTCTCCAGGATCATGACCTAAGCCGAAGGCAGGCGCTTAACCAACTGAGCCACCCAGGGGCCCCTCATAATATGTTCTTATAATTTTTTGTATTTCTTTGGTGTTGGTTGTGATCTCTCCTCTCTCATTCATGATTTTATTAATTTGGGTCCTTTCTCTTTTCTTTTTGATAAGTCTGGCCAGGGGTTTATCAATCTTCTTAATTCTTTCAAAGAAGCAGCTCCTAGTTTCGGTGATTTGTTCTACTGTTCTTTTGGTTTTGATTTCATTGATTTCTTCCCTTATCTTTACTATTTTTCTTCTCCCACTGGGTTTAGTCTTTTTTTGGTGTGTTTTCTACAGCTCCTTTAGGTGTAGGGTTAGGGTTAGGTTGTGTACTTGAGACTTGTCTTGTTTCTTTCTTTCTTTTTTTAAAGATTTTATTTATTTGACAGAGAGAAACACACCTAAAGCAGGGGGAGTGAGAGAGGGAGAAGCAGGCTTCCCGCTGAGCTCGATCCTGTGACTCCGGGATCTTGACCTGAGCTGAAGGCAGTCTCTTACCCAACTGAGCCACCCAGGTGCCCCGAGACTTGTCTTGTTTCTTGAGAAAGGCTTGTATTGCTGTATCCTTTCCTCTCAAGACTGCCTTTGCTGTGTCCCAAGGATTTTGAACAGTTGTGTTTTCATTTTCATTTGTTTCCATGAATTTTTAAAAATTCTTCCTTAATTTCCATTAATTCCTTAGTAGGAAGCTCTTTAGCTCCATGTATTTGAGTTCTTTCCAACTTTCCTGTTGTGGTTAAGTTCTGGTTTCAAAGCATTGTGGTCTGAAAATATGCAGGGAATGATCCCAATCATTTATACTGGTTAAGACCTGACCTGTGACCCAGGATGTGATCTATTTTGGAGAATGTTCCATGCGCACTAGAGAGGAATGTGTATTCTGTTGTTTTAGGATGGAATGCGCTGAGTATATCTGTGATGTCCACCTGATCCAGTGTGTCATTCAAAGCCTTTATTTCCTTGCTGATCTTTTGCTTAAATGATCTGTCTGTTTCAGTGGGGGGGGTATTAAAGTCCCCTCCTATTATTGTATTATTGTTGATGTGTTTCTTTGATTTAGTTAATAATTGGTTTATATAATTGGCTTCTCCCATGTTAGGGGCATAGATATTTACAGTTGTTAGATCTTCTTGTTGGACAGACCCTTTAAGTATGATATAGTGTCCTTCCTCATCTCTTATAACAGTCTTTGGCTTAAAATCTAATTTGTCTGATAGAAGGATTGCCACCCCATCTTTCTTTTGATGTCAATTAGCATGGTAAATTGTTTTCCACCCTCTCACTTTAAATCTGGAAGTGTCTTTGGGTCTAAAATGAGTTTCTTGGAGACAGCATATCGATGGATCTTGTTCTTTTATCCATTCTGATACCCTGTGTCTTTTGATTGGGGCATTTAGCCCATTTACATTCAGGGTAACTATTGAATGATATGAATTTAGTGCCATTGTATTGCCTGTAAGGTGATTATTACTGTGTACTGTCTCTGTTCCTTTCTGGTCTGTTACTTTTAGGCTTTCTCTTTGCTTAGAGGATCCCTTTCAATATTTCCTATAGGACTGGTTTGGTGTTTGCAAATTCTTTTAGTTTTTGTTTGTTCTGGAAGATTTTTTATCTCTCCTATTTTCAATGACAGCCTAGCTGAATATAGTATTCTCAGTTGCATATTTTTCTTATTTAGTGCCCTGAGTATATCATGCCGGTCTTTCCCGGCCTCCTGGGCTCTGGCTAGGCGTGCTACCAAACAACATTTCTGGCTTTGTAGGTTACAAACCTCTTCCCCCAAGCTGCTTTCAGGATTTTCTCTTTGTTACTGAGACTTGTAAGTTTTAGTATTTGATGATGGGCTGTGGACCTATTTTTATTAATTCTGAGGGGGGTTCTCTGTGCCTCCTGGATTTTGATGTTTGCTCCCTTCATCAAAATTAGGGATATTCTCTGCTACAATTTGCTCTAATATACCTTCTGCCCTTCTCTCTCTCTTCTTCTTCTTCTGGGATCCCAATTATTCTAATTTGTTTCGTTTTATGGTATCACTTATCTCTCAAATTCTACCCTTGTGGCCCAGTAGTTATTTGTCTCTCTTTTTCTCAGTTTCTTTATTCTTCATAATTTGGTCTTCTATATCACTAATTCTCTCTTCTGCCTCATTTATTCTAGCAGTAAGAGCCTCCATTTTTTGATCGTACCTCATTAATAGCTTTTTTGATTTCAACTTGGTTAGATTTTAGTTCTTTTATTTCTCCAGAAAGAGATTCTCTAATATCTTCCATGCTTTTTTTTAGCCCACCTAGCACCTTAATAATCTTCATTCTGAAATCTAGACATATTACTAGTGTCCCTAGTGATTAGGTCCCTAGCCATCGGTACTGCCTCTTGTTCTTTTTTTTTGAGGTGAGTTTTTCTGCCTTGTCATTTTATCCAGATAAGAATAGATGAATGAGAGAACAAAATACTAAAAGAGTAGTGATGACTCCAGAGAAATATACACTAATCAAATCAGAAGAGACTCAAAACTGGGGGGAGAAGAAAGGAAAAAAAAAGACTATATCTGTATCTCTATCTATCTATATCTATTTGTCTCTCTCTCTAAATATGATTATACTGGTGAATTCAACAGAGCTACACACTTGATTTTGGGTATATTTTTGTCTGTTAGAAGAAACTGCCTCCCAAAATTTTAAAGAAAGAAAAACTTATATATGTACAAAACTAAGGGTATATACGATGAAGGGATGGAATATGACTGGAAAGATTAAAATAAAAAAAGATTATAAAAATAGAATGGATAAGAAGTTGGTTGAAAAAAGAAAAACAGAAAAAAAAAAGGAAAGAATGTGATGAGTCTGGAGACTAGAACAAAGCCATGCACTAGATTTATGGTATAGTTTTATGTGTTAGAAGAAACTGTATCCCAAAGTTTTAAAGAAAGAAAAACATATATGTATATAAAAAATAAGCTTAAATACAATGAAGGGATAGAACATGACTAAAACAATGAAAATTGAAAACGATTTTTTAAAAAAAGTTATTGATAAAAGTTAAAAATTTAAATAAGAATGAAAAAAATATAAAAAACAAAGTAAGAAAAAATAAAATTAAAAAAAAATTAACTTTGAAAGACTAAAGAATCATGGGGGAAAAGCCATGCATTCTATGTGCTGCATTTCCCTAGCTCTGGAGTGCTGTAGTTCTCATCGAGCAGTAAACTTGGTCTTGGCTGGATGTTCTCACTAATCTCCTAGGGGAGGGGCCGGTTGCAGTGATTCTCAAATGTCTTTGCCTGAGGCAGAATGCCCCACTCTTGCCCGGGGCCGGGCTAAGCAATCTGCTCAGGTTCCCTCTTCTGAGCCTTTGTTCCCTGAACACTTTTGTACAGCTTTGGAGGATCCGAATGAAGATGACAGATCCCAGTCTCTGGCCCAGAGGAGCCGAGAGCTCAGGGCCCAACTCCCCAGTGCGCCCCAGAGGAAAGCAATCAATCACACCTGCCCCCATGATCTCCCGCCGCACTTGTGCTCACGCGGCCTGTGACCGAGGGTTTCTGTCTCTGGCGCTAGCCCCGTTTGGAGTCTCCAAACCCAGAAGATTCCTGCAGCGTGCTCCTGGGCCACCCCTCCCGGTGGAGGAAGGGTGGCGTCTCCCCCTCTGCTACTTGTGGGGTCCCTGCCCGAAGAGCATTGGCCTGACTGTGCCTCGGATCATGGTTTAAAGTAAGCCGGAGCTGAGAGTCCACTACTTGGTTCTGTCTCTGCCCGCTGAGACAGCTGGCTGCCCTGCTTTGACACGTAGGAGCTCTGCCAGGCTCAGGCATCCTGGGTCCTCCTGCAACCCCATGGGTCCTGAGACCACACTGTCCCAGTGAGGGTTCCACTCAGTGTTTAGCCTCTGGGGTGACATCCCTCAGTGGAGCAGACTTCTAAAAGTTCCAATTTTGTGCTCCACTGCTAGCCTCCCTCCACCTCCCCGTGGACTGTCTTCCCAAATGTTGCCTCTGATTCACTTCTCTGCATGTCCTACCTTCCAGAATGTGGTCGCTTTTCTGTTCCTAGAATTGCTGCTCCTCTTCTCTTTGATCTCCTGTTGAGTCTGTAGGTGTTCAGACTGAGCTCCTGGCACCCGGTGACGTCCGGGTCTCCCACTCCTCCGCCATGTTGCTCCAATCCCATCAGCAGGGTTTCTAGAGGAACTAGTGCTGAGTTGTGATTGGAGGGAAAGAGTATAGCGTTTGATCAGTTTAGACTTGCTGTGGCAGAGAGGAAAGTGCAAGGCATCCCTGAGAGGTCTTGAACAAAGAGAGATGGAATAAAAACAGATTTTTAATGGAATTCCTGAGTGATTAAATGAAGGTTGGACAGGGAGCAAGGGGCCCAGCTAAGAAGCCAGTGCAATGATATTGGGATTTATTTACTTGTTCTACAAACAGCTATTGAAATCATAATACACATTTGGTGCTAAGCTCCATGCTAATGAAGGGTAGCAAGAATTGTGTCGAGAAGCTCGTTATCTAGGAGCTGATGGTTTGAGAGGAGAGGCAAGACAAGCACACACAGAACTGTAACTCACAGGAGGAGGTTTGAAAAGAGGCACAAATCAAGACTGTGGAGTCAGGGGGGGACAACAGCCATTTCTGCAGCATCAGGAAAGGCTCAAGTGGTCTTCTACAGCAGCACCTCTACCGGCCCCTGCCTCCTGCTCCCTTGGCCCTCTCTATCAGGTTCTCTGCTCTATTATCTGGAATTACCTTGTTATTTATGGTTGTACATGTCTGCTGCTTGTCTCTCCCTCCCTCATTAGAATACAGGCTCCAAGATAGAGAGTACCTATTTGTCTTGCCACTTCTGTATTTCTAATTCTTCAGCCAGTATTTGAACCAACAAATTTTTTAATAAAAATTTTGGGATGAATGAATGAAATGATATTGAATTTGGACTCCATAGGATAAGCAGGATTTGGACCTTCAATAAAAGGGGAGAGAGAGACATTTTAGGTGTAGGGTACCTGAAGGCCCACAGGGAGCGGAGAATGAAAGGTGGGTCTGGAAAAGAGACTTATGGAAGACTATGGAGATACTGTAGTGGGTTAGATGTGGAGGATAAGAGAAAGCAAATGATGATTCCAAAATTTGTGCCTTTGAAGCCTGGTAGAATGGGGATAGAGAGAAGGACAGAATGAGGGAAAGTAGGAGGACAAACCAATTTAATGGGGAGTGATTGGCTGTCTCAGGGGTCATATCTTAGGAGCAATTGCACAGACTGGATTGAAGGGCACTTTCAAGTTTGAACAAACTGAGTTGAGACTCATTGTTGTAGAGACACTAATAACTTGGGCTAAGGGCAGTTTTTCAGAGGAATAAAGTCCAGAAAGAAAGAGCCCAAGATCTTGGGGACTGGATGAGAAGATTCCATAAGACATGGGGAATGGCCAGTGAAGTGAGAGGCAGTCATCAGTATAGCTTCTTTTGCAGATTTATTATTTATCACCTTTTTCATTTTTGTGGTTCCTGATATATATTGCCAGTTGCTTGTGGAAAAGGCTGGTGTGTTTAAGCTGTAGTATTTTATTTTTCTTTTTCATGAGTTGTCTCATGTCACCTGGTCATTAAAGATAAATAAATAAATAAATAAATATTTAGATAAGGATATTCATGCATGTTCAAAGGTAGCATGAAAAGAGCTGAAAATGTTGGAGGGGGAGATTACACAAGAGAATTTTAGATTCTAGAAGAGGTGTGAGATGAAGTGGAAGAATATTGAACCTCAAAGGCAGATGCAATGGGAGATGGGGCATTTTGGCTTTAGGAAACATTTTATGATATCTATTTTATTACTTTTCTGGGTTATTGGTAGCTCTGAGGCATCATCCTTTAATTACAGTTATTTATTTATTTAATGAAAGACTTATTTATTTATTTTAGAGAGAGAGCAGCGGAGGGCTGGAGGGAGAGGGAGTGAGAAACTCTAGGCAGACTTCACACTCAGCACAGAGCCCCATGTGGGGCCTGCTCTCACAGCCCTGAGATCAGGATCTGAGCTGAAACCAAAAGTGGGCTGCTTAATGGATTACACCATCTAGGCGTCCCTAATTACAGTCTCTAAAAATAACCACAAATCACCTAAGATTTTTTTTTTGTTTCTGATCAGTGTCTCCAAGGCTAGGTGGAGAATAAAGGTTTTTTTAAAAAAATATTTGATTTATTTATTTGACAGGGAGAGATACAGTGAGAGAGGGAGCACAAGTGGGGGGGAGGGGGTGAGAGAGGGAGAAGCAGGCTTCCTGTTGAGCAGGGAGCTCGATGCGGGGGCTCCATCCCGGGTTCCCGGAGTCATGACCTGTGTGGAAGGCAGACGCTTAATGACTGAGCCACCCAGGCGCCCTAGAATAAAGGATTTGAACAAAAAGAACCAACAAAAGATATTGATTATGAGGTTATTTATTTCCTTCTTTTGATATAATGCTGTTTACCATATTGGTAAACATTTTATAGACTTAGTAGGTCATAAGAGCTTCTGATGGAATTAAGCATATATTAGATTTGTATTCTGATTGCTTATTTGAGCCAGAAACTCTGAAAACACTGTGTAAGGGGTAGGATTTAATAGAAATTTGCTGAGTGAATAAATGAATAGAGGAAATTTATGAATAAATGAATGAATGAATGGATGAATGAATGAATCTGTTGCATAGATTTAGTTGCACCTGGAGATCAGCAAAAAGTCATGAATCTACTCAGATTGGGTGCTAGAAAGTCATGATTATTTTGAGTTATGATGATATCTGAGATTATATTGAAGGATAAAATTTTAAGACAAACTTGAACTCTGTTAGGGTATGTCATGAAGCAGAATAATCTGCATGTATGAATTAATTATATTTTATAAGGTGGTATTGCAGAGTCTCATACTCACTATTGCCATATTATAAAAAGCCAACAAATCAATTGAAGAAATCAGCATCTGTTAAAGATATGAAAGGAAATTTTCTATTTTTAGTGATAGGTAAATCGTGAAAAACTGTTGTATGAGAAAATTCATTTTGGTACTTGGAAGTAGCACCATATGTTTGGTGTGATATTTCTTTGGTGGCAGCTCTCACTGCTGAATATTTTCTTATTTGCTTTTGTAGAAATCTAAGAAGGGAATTTAAATTTTTTAAAAAGATTTTATTTCGGTGGGGGGGCAGAGAGCACACCAGCACAAGGAGGGGGAGGGGGCAGGGTAGAGGGAGAAGCAGATTCCCTGCTGAGGAGGGAGCTCTAGGCTCTGTCTGGGGGGACCCTGGGGTCAGGACCTGAGCCCAAGGCAGATGCCTAACAGACTGAGCCACCCAGGTGTCCTTAGGTAGGAAATTTACAGGATTATCGATTTGCATCTGAATGAGTGGTTGTGAGGTTTGCGGGTGATTGGGAGGGAAGACGTCTGGGACACATTGAGATGTAAGAAGTTCCTTGTAACTTCTCCGGGGATGATGATAATGATTCATTGCTTTTTGGTGCTTGCCTCCTTTTGTAGGACTGGTTTCTTTTCCTGAGGGTAGCCTTGCTTTTCTTCTGAGGCTTGGGGAGCTGATGTCCGCTGTTCATCAGCAGGATCCGCATCAGGCAGATAGTCCCTTGTGTAATGTGGTAATGCCTGACTGTCACTGAACATGATGGGACAATCTGAGATCTCATTGGTGAGGGATGCACTTGACCGGTTGTTGGGGAGCTCTGGGCTTGATGATCTAGCTGCCTCAGCTTCGTTTTGCTGCTCCATTTGGGTCATGTCCTTTTGTTGCGGTATCTTCTCTTGCATGTACTGGTATAGAGGACTGGAATAGACTGTACCTCTCTCTACAAAACCAGGCTCTTGGTCCATCTGTGTCTTCTCTTCAAGGCTGGCCTGGGGGACTGAAACATCATATCTTTTCTTGGCTGGATTTCGTTGGTTATCAGCTTCTGCCAACTCTTGGGCTCTTCCATTCTCTTCCAGTGTTGCAGGTTCCTCTCTTTCAAGGTGTGTTTTGGGGGATGCTGAATTGTCCTCATCCAGGTTTTTTACTGGAGCCTCCCGGGTCTCTGGTGTTCTGCCTTCCTCTCCTTTGGTACTTGGGCCTTGGACCTTTAGCTTTCTTTTGCTGTCTTCCTTTGCTGGAAGCTGCCTTATGGAAAACTGGTCAGTGAAGTCTGCCTCCAGGGTACCTGGGATCTCTGTCTCTAGGGACTTTCTGTTTTCACCTCTTTCTGTGGATTCCTGTGCCTTGGGATGTCCACTGGGGTACACAGCTGGACCTGAGCCTTTGGTCACTGAGCCCAGACTTCTGTGCTCTTCCCTGGCAGCCCATTCTGGTTCCTCAGTGAGCTGCTTATCTTCTTTGACTCCGACTGCCAGCACCACTGCCTCCTCAGCTCTTGTTTCCTCACCCAGTGCTACTTCTTTTTCAGTGTCTGGCTCATTATTGTGACTTCTGTTCATAGACGTTCTGAGAGGGTCTCCTTGATCCCTTTGCACAGGCAGGTCGGTTGTCTCTGAGCTGCTGTCACCATCTTCTAGAGTCAGGCTGTTGGGAATTTCAGAAGAACCCCCATTATTCTGTGTGGTTGTGGGCTTGGGATCCTCTCCCTGGTAACCATCATCATCCTTGACTGGCTTGTCATGAGTCTTGGGGACCCTCTTATTTTCTTCTCCAGACTGGTTCTTGAGAGGTGCTAATTCCTGTGTTCTTTCTCTTGCTCCTGGTGTCCTTTCTGCTGCAGGGGCATTTTTGCTTCTCATAAGTGTTTTTTCTGTGCCTTCCTCAGCATGTCTTGCCTCTTCTTCTGGGGTGACTGTTCTTTCAATTTCAATATGATTCTGGTCTCCTCCTTCTGAGCTTAACTCTTGTGTTTTAGAAACTGCTCCAGTGTCCCTTTTTTCTGATGACTCTTGGAGTTCCTGATACTTCCCATCCTGCGGTTGGTCTTCCAGGGTTAGTAGCTGAATTTTTCTCTCCTTTTCTTCCTGCCCTTCTGTTCCATGGGCTTCAGGGCCTCTCCCCTCTTTCCTTATAGCCCTAACATCAGATGTTTCTGAAACATTTCTGTTATCACCTTGGACGGGCAGGTCCTTTGTTTCTTGTTCTTTTTCTTGTGCTGGTGGTTCTTGGGTCTCAGATGCTCTGCCATCATCCCCATGTTCATCTGGATTCTTGGCCTCAGGTGGTGTCCGGTTGGCATCCTCTCCTTCTCCTTGGATCTCAGATGTTCTACCATCATCCTCAGGATCAGTTAGTTTCTCTGTCTGCAGTGGTTTCTGGGCAGCAGCGTGTTTTGGCAGGTCAGCATGCTCCAAACTGGGCTCATATTTTCCTGGCAGTGACAGTTCTTGTGTTTTAGAATGTTCCTTAACACCCTTTTCTGTTGCAACTTCCTGTTCTTTGGAAGGGCTCTGCGTTTTTTTTTCTGGTGGAGAATTTTGGGTTCTTAGGTTCCCTTCCTGTTCTCCAAAATGATCCCTTGTCTTAGTCATACTTTGCTCCCTGACTGGTTTATCTACCTCCATGGGACTCTCCTTATCCTGTCCCTCCTGCTTTGTGGGACTGTCAGTCTGTTCTGGTTCTGCTGTTGGCTTATTTGTCTCAAGTTGAGCGCCATTGTCTCCTGTTGCTGACACATCTTGGGCCACTTCCTGGCTCTGCTGATCTCCTTCCAGGTGTTGGTTCTTAGGGTCATTTTGCCAAGGTTCTTCTACTGGCAGTTTGTAAGTCTTGGTATTTGTAACCCTAGTGTGTCCAACTGCTTCCCTTTCTGTAGGGTTGAGCTGAGCTGATGATGTTATTTTTGAAGGACATACCACTCTGTCTTGAGTTGGTGGAGTTTGCTCTGCCCACTGGCCAGTGCCACTGGTCACCTGAAGATCTGTATCATCTGGTTTAGACACTTGTCTTGGTTCTGATTCTAGTAATGATTGTATATCAAGATAGCAGAGGTTCAACAAGTTGAAGATTGCAAGAACAAAGTCATCAAAACTGATGGTACCACTGCTGTCAATATCCAGAAGGTTCAAGTTTCTTTCCACAGCATGAATGGCATGTGGCTGCATGAAAACACAGTGAGAAATCAGCCTATTTATATGTGGTCAAGCACCCTGAGTGTCTGCATATCTCTCAAGAATCCATCCCCCTTTTTTTAACCCTTATTCCTTGGGAACTAGTGAAGTTTCCCCAAACAGGAAAATTTTGTTGATTCTGGATGACATTTTTCATCAGAGAGTTTTTACATCACTGTGAGTTGGATTTAGATGTATACTGACTCATGACTCCTCTCAGAACCTACTTTGTTGAAGCATAGCCCAGTGAGGAAAACCTTATTTTCCTTTGTAAGACTGATTAAGCAATTGCACAGAGAAGGGAGCTGAGACTGAAAAAAGTTGTTCAGAACCAGTAAGTGCTGAGAGTTGGTAACGACATGTCAAACAGGCAGGCATCACCTGTGCCCATCTTGCATAGATTACGGAGAAAGGGTAAGTGAGAGAGAATTTCCACAGCTCTGTGAACACCTTACCTGAAGAATGTCCCCAAACTCGCCCCGGATAAGCTGTTTCAGCTCTGTGCAGGTCAGTGTTGCCTTGTCACCATCCTCCTGGGCATACTTGTGGAATGTCTTGATTACATAGAGGACATCTTTCAGAAGCTGAACCATCTTCCCCAACTCAGGAGTCTCTCAGAAAGAACAAACAAAACTCATTTCCTAGGAAGAGTCCTTCAGGAAGGAGATAGCTAGGTCATTCTTTTTTCTGTCACTCCCCCAGTTCTACTGGCATCACTACTCTATTCTGTCTACCTACCTCTATTAAGATAGTGTACCTAAAATTCAATGATTTAGTTTTGTACCAGATAATGTTGGTGAGATCAGATCTAGCACAGGTAGGTATAGAAGTAACACTTCATCCCACCCTGTGGAAAAACAGTGACATTCATGTCTTCAGAGAAAGCTTATTGCAAAAGGAGTGGAAAAACCGCAAATGTAGGTACTTAAATGCACAAATGATGTCGACAGAATGGGAATTCCAGCCTTAACTGAGAGTGTCCACCTGTTTTCTCCTATTTTGGGTCAGTCTGACTGCTCTTAGGAAAGTATAATTTTTTTAAAGTTAGTAAAGCTTCTAGAGGAACGAGAAGTAATGCTAAGAAAACCAATCCCTAGATATGCAGGCTGAAGCAACATGTTTTTACCAAGAAGACTTGGCTCAGTGAACTCATTGGTAAAGCAAATAGAATCCTGACCCCTCAGTCATTACCCATCATTTAAATGACTCTGTATTTTCGTTTTGGTATAGCTCTGAGTCCCAATGTCTTATTAAATAGTATTCATGCTGATGTCACACAGCTTATATTTTTTAAAAAAGATAATGATCAAAGAAATTCCAAAGCAAAGACTATATCTGGGGGTCTGGAGCTCCCAGTTTAGTGGGATTAATAGTGGTCATCTTAGACTTGGGCTCTGTCCTCTCTGGAATCCTTACACAATCTCACATATAAGCAGAGAGCAACTGAGATCCCAAGTATGCTCAAGCAAATGGTGTGTGAGACTTACCTTGTTCATGAATGAGAGCAGGTAGAATAAAATGGGCAGCGGGCTGTGAGCTGACGGCAGGCGCCGAAACCTTTTATTGAGTCCCTAATTGCACAGTTAGAAAGGAGCCACCCTCCGGGTCTAAAGCCCTGATTCATCACCACCAAACCCAGTCTCTTCTCCACCTACTCTCAGCTTCTCTTATTCTTTTTTTCCTTTTTTAGGCAGTTTCAGTTAAGTCTTGGCTTCAGACTCATCCAAAGGAAGGAGAGGGAATATTTTGCTTCATTCACTGACTTGCAGGTTATGGTTTTGAAGGATCTTTGTGGTGGTGTTGGCTTTTTTTTTCCCACCTAAGAAAACAATTACCTTTCTGTTGGACAAATCACAGGGCTGGCAGGGACCTCAGAAGTCATCTGATTCCTTCCTCTGCCCACAGGATGGACTGTATTTGACCCAGCTGCACAGATGGGCATCAATCATGTGTTTAAAAATAGAGGCCCCACTGAGCCATGTGACAAGAGTGGAGATACCAGTTGATTCAGGTGTTTCAGTGTTCTGCTCTCCTTGCCCAGAGGCAGAGTTAGAGAAAAAAATCTTGTTGGGTGTGAATTTTGCTTACCTAGAATGTGCTATTTTAAAAAAAGTGATTGATATCTGTTCTTTAAAGGTGCTTTTATAATCCAAGGAGCTTAGAAATGGACATCCTCATTCCTGTGTTCTTTCTGTAAAGGGGAGAGGGAGACCCAAAAACTACCAATCTGAGGACAGGTAGGAGAGAGCCTGAGATGATAAACTGGTAAATGTTTTTTATTACCTTCTAGATCTCCATTCCTCTTTGCAGAGACTATTTAATTAATAGGCAAATTAGATTAGTTGTTTTATTAGATATTTAAATAGAGAACAGGGTATGTTTTAATTAAAACATTCTTGCCTGCTTATAAAAGCATGTAAGAAATAGACCCATGAAAACAACTGGTAAAGGCAAAGACCAAGACAATGGAGGGGTGTAGATGGGGGGTAATTTTACAAGAATATTGAGGCTAAGGGCAGCATCGATATTGAGCAAAACCTTGTTCTATTCTTCCTGATAATCAGCAAGTATAATGGAACTGAGTGTTGGAGGGCGGTGGGAAATCCGTGTTGATAGTTCCCACCTGCAAAAAGTTCCTCAGTATTGTCCTAAAAGACAGAAGCCTCCTCCTGAGAATTGGGATTGGCACGTGAAGGTCATCTTAGCTCTGATCAGTCAATATCTCCTGAGTACCGACTATTTCCCAGCCACTCCGCCAGGCACTGGGTGTTTAAAGTTGAGTAAGTTCTGTCTCCCTGCCTTGGAGGCCACAGGACGGTTTCATGAAAAATGGTTGAAAGAAACTGAGTATCTTCAAGGTTGGATTGGAAAGAAAGACTTAGGGGAAACATAACAGCTGTTTTCAAATATTGAAGCATTTTCATGGGGATAAGGAATGGGATGGGAAAAGAAAGGAACTTACATTCATTGAACATGTAAGATGTGTCAGGCACTTCACATGGGCTGTCTTACTTAATCCTCACAGACCTTTTAGGTAGTGATTATCTTCTTTCAGTAGATAAAGATGTTAAGGCTCTTAGCTCTTAAGTCACTTGCCAATGGCCATGTGCCCAGTAAGTGGAAAGCCTGGATTTAGAATTAAAGTGTATCAAGAATATGCCTGAGCTCATAGTATTTCCATTATGTTGAATTCCTTATTCTGTGTAATGCCAGATCTAGAATAGAGCTTTAGAATCGGTGATTGACAATTTCTAAAAAAAAGTCTTTAGTTTTATTAAGAACTCTTCAAGGAACAGTGTTGTCTGACAGTAATGCAGACCGTTCCTAAGGTAACAAGATTCCCATTACTGGAACTGTCAGATAGAGACTGACACACAATCCACTGGCTAGGTTATGGGGGGGTCCTGCCACAGCAGGTGACAAGGCCCGAGTGGCTCACAGGGAAGATCTTTGAACTCTTTGAACCCTAAATGTTTATGTTTTTAGGTTACAGGTCAGGTTTGGATCTTGAACAATATAAGTGCTGGTTCCCGAGCCCTTTTACAGGCATTCCTGTTTTTTTCAGTGCTTACTTAAGACCTTTTAATTATTACCCATGCTTCTGGGTGGGTAGTGACTCAAGGGATGGCAGAAGCAGGAGAGAGACGGGAGGGGAGGATAAGAATAATTTTTTGCTTAAGAAAATTCTTTAGACTGCTATGCAATAAACCACAAACAATTCTATTACCAAAGAAAAGACCCGGGCTGCCCTTTCTTCTTCTAAAAAATATCTCTAATAGTCCCTGCATGATGCCCTCTCCCATCTAAATCTGCGTTGGGATAATGAAGAAAGGGAGAGAGACAGAGTGAAAAGAGATTGATTAATAAAAACTGTATCTGGAGTGCCTGGGCGGCTTAGTCTGTTAAGAGCTGGACTCTTCCTTTGATCTTAGCCAAAAGGCCAAGACGCAGTAGCGCTGAACTCTTGGTTTTAGGTTGGTCATGACCTCAGCGTCCTGGAATGCAGCCCCAGCTTAGCTCTGCTCTCTGCCCTTCCCCTCTCACATGCGTGCTATCTCTGTCTCTCAGAAATAAATGAATGAATGAATACATAAGTAAATGAGAACTAAGAAACTGTTTAAGAGCCTCTTACTTTTCAAAGGTCAGAACTGAAGTCTTCAATGAAGCTTCAAATAAAACTGATATGATGGCTGCTCTGGAAAAGATGGTTAATATAGCAAGTTTTAAAAAGATTTATTTATTTATGAGAGAGAGAGAGAGCCATGTGAGAGTGGGGCAGGGGCAGAGAAGAAGGGAGAGAGACAAGCCAACTCTGCAGTGAGTGTGGAGCCCAGATGTGGGGCTGACTATCATGACCAGAGGTCATGACCTGAGCTGAAATTGAGTCCTGCGTTTAACTGATGGAACCACCCAGGCACCCTGCTAATAAAGCAATATTTTTTTAAGAAATTTTATTTATTTGACAGAGAGAAACACAGCCAGAGAGGGAACACAAGCAGGGGGAGTGAAAGAGGGAGAAGCAGGCTTCCCACCGAGCAGGGAGCCCGATGTGGGACTCCATCCCGGGTCTCCGGGATCATGACTTGAGCCGAAGGCAGTCGCCCAACCAACTGAGCCACCCAGGTGCCCCAATAAAGCAATTTTTAAAATATTTTATTTTATTTATTTGACAGAGAGAAACACAGCTAGAGAGGGAACACAAGCAGGGGGAGTGGGAGAGGGAGAAGCAGGTCTCCTGCTGAGCAGGGAGCCCGATGCGGGGCTCCATCCCAGGACTCCGGGATCATGACCTGAGCTAAAGGTAGATGCTTAATGACTGAGCCATCCAGACACCCCAATAAAGCAACTTTTTAGTGATTCTCTATAATACTGGCAAATATGGCAAGCAAAAAAAGGAGACTTGAGTTTATATTTATAATTTCATACCTTTTTTTTCTTATTATAAAAGTGTTCAAGATGATGGTGAACTGAGAACATGTATATCCTTTTGTCTGTCTGGAATCTTCTAAAATAAAAATATACAGGAAGAAAAAAATGAACCAGAATTATTAGCAGAACTGGAGAATTACAACTTGGATTTAGGAAATTTATGGAAGTTGAAAAGGGGATGATTGGGGCACCTGGGTGGCTCAGTTGTGGGGCATCTGCCTTCGGCTCTGGTCATGATCCCGGAGTCCCAGGATTGAGCCCTGCATTGGGCTTCCTGCTCAGAGGGAAGCCTGTTCTCTCTCTCGTTCCCTCTGCTTGTGTTCCCTCTCTGGCTGTATTTCACTCTGTCAAGTAAAGAAATAAAATATTTTTTAAAAAGGTAAAAAGTGGATAATTGAATGTTCATAGAACATTTCAATAGAAATAAGCGGAGAAAGGCACAGCCCAGAATGTGTTGTGAAGGAGGGCAGAGGTGAAGGCAGGTCCAGCCATCCCAACCTGGGGAGCTCTGGACTCAGCGTCAGCAGCTCTGATGGAGGTGGGGGTGGCAAGGGGGGTTTGAAGAGGGAAAGTAGTTGAGCGTCCATGTGAGGAGCTTCTGTCTCAGCGTCCATTTCCATGTCCCTCCCCTGCCTTAGAGCACAGAGTGTAGACATCTGAGCACATACTGCCTCACCTTCCTAGCAAAACCCCAAAGGCTCTTCCCTAAAGATATTGAATAAAATTCCTAGAAATGCTAAGTGTAAACTCCTTGAGGGAAGAACTTTGTATCTTATTCTCCTTATTATCCTCAGAAGCTGTGTGAGTATCTGGATTATAGTAGGTGCTCTTTCACATTTGTTGATTTAAGATGGATTGAAAACTAAGGCATCTAGTATAGATATTAACGCTCCAGGAAACCCCGCTCCATATGGCATTAGTGGGGAGTGAGGAAAGGACAACCTGACAGCCATTTCTCTGCAAACTGACAGGTGTCTCCTTCAGCCTGTCACAAATTCCCACCTAGGTAAGAGAGCTGGTGTGAAAACACCAGTTTACTCAAGTCAGAAGAAACTCAGATCTTTATTTGACAGGAAGGGGCAACTAAGAATATTCAGACATATTAATGAATCAGCAACATGAAAAAAAAAACCCTGGAAGATAAACAGACACACTGAACCCAGAGGAAATAGATATAATCCAGGAAGCAGATGAGAAATAAAAAAACCCTCTAATTAATATACTCTAAAGAGATTAATTGAAGCAAGACCAGGATGCTCTAAAAGAGCAGAGAGCAAAAATCAGAGAATAAAATGGTATTTTTAGATTAAATTAAATAAAAAAATGAAGTGAAATAAATAAGTAAAGTAAGAAAAGAGCAATAGAATTAAAAAAAAAAAAAAACCAACCCCACAATGTTGACAAAGTCCTTTAGAATGGCATTATCCAATAGGACTTAGATATTTGCGCTGTCCAATGCGATAGCCACATGTGTGGCTTGAAATGTGTCTAGTGTGACTGAGAAATTAAATTTTAAATTTTATTTAATATGTATTAATTTGAACTTAAATGCAAATAGCCACATCCACCTAGTGGCTACCTGTTTGGATAGTACAATTTTAGAATATAAAACAAGAAGAGAAATAAATGTAAGACATGACAGAAAAGGTAAAAAACATACATAATCAACTTAGGAGAACCCACTAATAGGAACATCAGAAAGATAAAACAGAAAGATAAAAGATTAATTTATCAAAACATGAAGATTTCCTAGAGACTTCAGATTTTAAAAGGTCCACAAAATGTTCATCTAGCATAACCTTGAAAATTTCAGAGCATGAAGGATAAGGAAACGAACGGTCAAGTGTTTTGCCCGAGGCTACAGATCTACTAAGTGGTAAACCCAGTTTTTGCTCCTAGGCAATCTTGCTTCTGTTCCTTTGTGCCTAATAATGTAGCTCTTCATAGGTTTCCAAGTGTTAGAGCCTGTGTGTGCAGAGCGTGGTATATATTTGGTTGTGGTTGGAAACGTGGAAGTGGAAATGATACTGTTGAAAGTTGATGGAAAAAGGAAAGTATATTATTTTGAGTTAGAAAGGTAATAGAAGAGTAGAGTAATGAAATATTAGACACTGAGAAAGGGGGTGGAAAAAAGAGAGTAGAAGTGATTTAAATCCTCCCTTTTCATCATGGATATATTGTTTTATTTTTTTTTTAAAGATTTTATATTTATTTGCCAGAGAGAGAGTGAGCACACTCAGGGGGAGTGGCAGGCAGAGGCAGCAGCAGGCTCCTCATGGAGCAGGGAGCCCGATGTGGGACTTGATACCAGGATGCTGGGATCATGATCTGAGCCCAAGGCGGGTGCTTAACTGACTGAGCCACCCAGGCACCCCAGTCGTGGATATGTTGTTTTAAATAGATAAATTTTACTACCAGAAGTTACTACCAGAAGATCAACAAAAAAGAAATTTTTTTTAAAGAGAGACTTTCTCTGAGGAATGGGACTTCAAAAGATTACTTGAGCTTACGGTAGTTCTATTTTTAACTTTTTGAGGCATCTCTGTACAGTTTTCCACAGTGGCTGCACTGGGTTGCATTCATACAAACAGTGCACTAGGGTTCCTTTTTCTCCACATCCTCACCAATACTCACTGTTTCTTGTGTTACTGATTTTAGCCATTCTGGCAAGTGTGAGGTACTAGTTTATTGTAGTTTTGATTTGTGTTTCCCTGACGATGAGTGATGTTCAGCATCTTTTCATGGGTCTGTTGGCCATCTGGATGTCTTCTTTGGAGAAATATCTATTCATGTCCTCTACCATTTTTAAATTGGGTTTTTTTTTTTTTTGGGCTGTTGAGTTCTATAAGTTCTTTATATATATTGGATATTAGCCCTTTATTGGATATGTCATTTGCAAAGATCTCTTATTCTGAAGTTTTCCTTTTAGTTTTGTTGGTTGTTTCCTTTGCTGTGCAGCTTTTTATTTTCATGTTGTCCCAATAGTTTATTTTTGCTTTTGTTTCCCTTGCATCAGGAGATATAGCTAGAAAGACGTCTCTATGGCTAATGTCAAAGAAGTTACTGCTTGTGTTCTCTCCTAGGATTTTTATGGTTTCAGGTTTTTAATCCATTTTGAATTTGTTTTTGTATGTGGTGTAAGAAAGTGGTTCAGTTTTGCTCTTTTGCATGTTGCCCAGTTTTCCCAAGACCATTTACTGAAGAGACTGTCTTTATCCCATAGGATATTCTTTGCTGCTTTGTCAAAAATTAATTATTTATAAAATTGTGGGCTTTTAATCAGGATTTTATATTCTGTTCCATTGATCTATGTGTCAATTTTTATACCAGTTCATACTGTTTTGATCACAAGAGCTTTGTAATACAATAGTTATTTCAAACCATCTGCACTCCCTTTTGTTATTTGACAACCCCCCCCCCCCCCAGTCTTGGAAGATGGTCCTGCCTGTTTACTTCATAAAGAAAATAAAAGTCATCAGAGGAGAATCCCTTAACTTTCTTCCACCAAACTACAAATTTACTGGTATCTATTTACATGCATGGTTTCTTTCTAATTACATTAGAAAAGGTATACATCTAAGCCTAATCTCTTTCTCTCTAGATCCTGTTTTTCCCTTCCTTCTCGGGAAATCTATGTTGATAATTCTCTCTCTTTTCTATACCTCCGTCTCTCTTTATTGGTTCCCTCCTATCAGCATTTACACATGCTCAAGTCTCTCCTATTTTATAAAATCCTGCCTTGTGCCCAAAACTCCTCCAACCTTTCTCCTCCCCTTCTTGAACATTTAGTAATGCTCAACATTGAGGAATTTTCAACATAAAAGAAGGGACTTAAGGCTTCAGTATTCAGAAGGGAGGGATGCTATGCTAGATGAATAGTAGAAACTTTGGATTAAAAGAACTATAAGGGCTATAGTAATTCATGTGACAAATATTTACTGAATGCATACATTCTCACAACTCCTTGGCTTCATAGGGACTAGGAACTCTTGAAATCCTAGGTGAAATTTTTGAGTATGTATATTTTTCTAGTGATATGGTCCACATATTTCATCAGAATTTCATAGAGTTCTATTGCTTATTGTTTATCATAGAAGGAGTATACAAAATAAATAATTCCAAATTGTAGTTTCTGCTTTCAAGATCTTTATAATCTATTTGGGAGATGAGGCAAGTATAAAGCCAACTAAGGCAGAATATTATAATCAATTAATGAGAAGTAAAGTTGATAGATATTTTAGAATCTCAATAAATGTGTGTCAGAATGATTAGAAAAGAGTTTAGGGAAGAGGTGGGAGTCAACCTGGGTCTTTTAAACTGAGTAGAAAGTGTCCAGGTAAATAGGGAGGGTGGCATTCCAAATAGATAAAATTATGCCAGTAAGTTTTTGAAGGAAGGACAATCATCAGGTGTCTTGATGACAACATAGACTAGTCTGCTTTTAACAACATGGTTGGTTCAAGAGTTATTGAGGGGGCCAGGGTTAAAAGGTATATTATCTGTAGAATGTGGAAGGCCTTAAATTCCAAATTGAAGATCTTAGACTTTATCTTGCTGAAAATGCTACACCCATTTTTTTTGTTTGTTTTAAAAGGGAATAATGATAAATGGAAACAAAATTTTTAAAGATTTTATTTATTTATTTGACAGAGAGAAACGCAACTAGAAAGGGAACACAAGCAGGGTGAATGAGAGAGGGAGAAGTAGGCTTCCTGCCAAGCAGAGAGCCCGATGCGGGGTTTGATCCCGGGTCTCCAGGATCGTGACCTGAGCCCAAGGCAGTCGCTTAGCCAACTGAGCCACCCAGGCTCCCAGAAATAAGAATTTTGAAAGTTTTTGTAATTCACGTGCTTGTCATGATGTCCTGATGATTCAGAAAAATGATAACCTCAGAAATCTATCTTTTGCATTAATGTTAGGTTATTACATGTCATTATCAGATCTTAACTAACAAGGGAAATGTGCTTATTATAATTAGATAGATCACAACCTTCAGAGGCTTACAGTACCAGTACACTTGTTGAACAGACTAATTACTGTAACTGAATGAAAATATTAGCAATGTGTATATAAGTGCAGAAGATGGAACAGAGATGCATTCACACTTAACTAATGGTCACTGACTTTTACTTTGAGTGGAACCAAGTTCCATGACTTAATTTCTCCTCTGAATCAAATGTGAGTTATTAAGTGTTTATGTGAAGTTCATAAATCAGAGGGCCAATGAACTTAGTAGAACAAGGACCATAGAAAATGAGGTAGGTTTAGAGTCTTCGTCCTTAATGAATAAATTTGGGATGATAGGAAGCCACTCTGGAGAGGAATTTGGGAGATAAATGGAAGGAACTTCAGACCTGATTGGCTAGAAAGGCAAGATTTTTGAAGCTAGAACTAGGCTCTGATGATCACCATCAGTTAATTCTTTTTCCTGCTTTCTTTTAGCTCAAGGTAGAAGTTGGGGTGAGGCATTATTTGAGTTGCTTTTAGAGTTTCAGTTGAACAAACTGAATGTTAGAATTAATTTTTCTTTTCAGTCCTAGGAATAACCTTGGTGATAGCTATTTCAACTTCATAGTTCAAAATATGAAATGAGGCCCAGAAAGCCTCCGTGACTTGCACGAGGATATACAATGAAGGGTGAGAAGGACTATTTTACTACTGTATGCATAGTGCCTTAGAATGCCTTGCACATAGCAAGTACTCAGTATTTGCTGAATAAATGAATGAATGAATGAATGAATGAACCCCAGGCAGATTCCTTGTAGCAGTCTTTCCACTGCACCATAGAAACTATGGCAGATTTAGTAAAGTCTTTGAGGAACCAGGATCTGCTTGTAAAATGTCAAACGGGTAAATAAAGATCATCACATTATAATACAGATGTTTTTCTAGCCACATAACCTCACCTTATGTGGTGTATTAGTTTGCTAGAGCTATCATAACAGAGTCACAGACTGGGTGGTTTAACCAACGTATATTTATTTTCTTACAGTTCTGGACGTTATAAGTGTAAGATCAACATGTTGGGAGGGTTGGTTTCTTCTGAGGGCCATGAGTGAAGGATCTGTTCCAAGGATCTCCATCCTTGGTTTGTCGATGCCATTTTCTTCCTGTGTCTTCCTATCATCTTCTCTCCCTCTGTGTCTGTGTCCAAATTTTCTCTTCTTATACCATTTGTATTGCATTAGGGCCCACCTAATGACCTCATTTTAATTCAGTTACTTATTTAAGTTTAATTCAATTATCTGTTTAAATATATATTTAAATAAATATGGCTAAATTTTAATGTGGTAAGCGATAGGACCTATGAACCTGTAGGGGGGACATAATGCAGCCCATAACATGGCGACCAGCTTTTCCATCACAGATTATATATATGTATTAAACTCTCAACCCCATTCCCCAGTAGCAGCCAGTTGATGTTAAGATCCTAGTTTATAGGTAAGCAGCCAATGGCCCAACAGCCTCAAGGTTCTGCCCATGCATGCACATTATTCAGGTGGAGCAGGAAGGTTGGCTTGCCAGCATGTTCTCTTGCCAGCAACTAAAAGAAGAGCCATAGGGCATGGACTGGCTGACATATTCTTTCTTTCTTTTTTTTCTAGCTACATGTTATTATAACTGTGATGAAACAATACTTTCTTCTTTGGAAATTGGCCCTTTCCTCATGTTGTAAAGTGCTACAAGAAGTCTTTAGGGCTTTGATTCGCTTTTATTATAGTTAAACTGTAGCTTAGATGATGAGTATATATTTCAGGAGTATCCTGGGGCTGATATTTCTAGGAGGCTCTGAAACAGCGCCCATTGAGAGGATCCTGAGGAAAGCCAGTGAGGCTCTTCTAGGGTTTCTGTGAAGATTCTTAAGCAAGGAAATGTTTACACTTGCCTTAAGAGAAAAATAGTTTTGCAGTTAGAAATCATTTGAAAGAGATGAAGTTCCATGGTAATATCAGGGGATTCCCAGGTTCTGTCTTTTGTGGGTATCTGCTATTTGTGCTAAAGTGAGACAGAGGCCGGTGCCCCTTGCAGGAAATGTCATCTTACTCCATCAGAATGATTCTCAGGAGATAGAGGCTTTGCTTTATTGTTTCTACTGTTGATCAAATGTTAAGTGTCTGTGACTTAGAACATCTTCTCACCCATGACTCTCACAATTAGAAATGATACTTTCCTGGATCAGGGCCTTCCTGGACTTATTCTTATTTACTAAGGTGTGAACGCTGAATATAGACTTCAACAAGTGGCACAGGGGCGTTTGGATCATTAGATAACAATTTTGTACTTTGGCCTGATTAATATTAAGCATCTTCTGACTGTGTCACCTCATGGATTATGTTGCTTAAGTCAACAGGTCATCTATAATTTCTATAATATTGAGCTGAACTTTCAGGACATTACCACAGACCAAGAAGCTGCTGTATTCTCAGAGGGAAGAATTAACAAACACATTAACAAATAATTTTGTATAATATCATGACTAGTGAGTCACTGCTAGAATAGAAAGCTGTGGGGCCAAGAATAAAAATGCTTGGAAAGAGAATTGTAGCTTAGAGATGGAAACAATGTAGGGTTCAACCTAACAGGGAAGAATGGTTGGGGAAAATAGGTGTTTTTTTTTCCTTTGTTATATTTAGACATACACAATAGTTGCCAATACCCTTATGTGGGAGCTTACATCAGTTACAGACTATTAGATCTTGAATTATGATTTAATGCATAATTAAAACAGAAACATAATTATTTGCCAAATATTTATTATTTTTTGTACAGTCCAATCATTTCAACAAGAACGTCTCCAAGGTAGTATTAATAGGTCTCAAAGGATTGCGGGCTGATGGGTCTCATCTGAGGGCCTCTTGGAACTTGCCCTTCTGTTCACAAATTTTCCTTTTGCCTCCCCCAAAATGTGTGATCTCTTATTGGCTCTAGAGCTAAACAGATGTTTACAGGATCCTGAGCAGCTTCCTTCTCAGTTAAAATGAACAAAGGTAGTAAAATTCTCAAACTCATCAAACACTGGGGGAAAAGAACTGAGCACTACAGACTACAGTAGAGAGTTTTAAAATTTGAACTCCAGAGTTGTTTGAGAAACGCCCTGCTTTTGCTTCATGAGATTTTAAGTGCTTATCAAATGTGAAAAAAAATATAATTCAAATTCTAAGTCTTGAAGCTAAACCTTCTTCATAACAGATATTTCTTTCAGTTAGGGGCTGATTTCAGAGGGAGTTTTTCTGTAGAAGTCACTCCTCCCTGTGCTCTTCAAGGGTTGTAAAAATTCAGCCCCCTTGCAGAATCTGTGCTAATTATGCCACAAAAGCCAGTCTATTTGGAGGTAAATATTAATGTAGTTTAGGCTCAAGAAGAAATGCCAACTGAACATTAAAAATGTCTAAACTCTCCAAAAGATGGATCAACCATCTTTAAAAAAGATCCAGTTCTTTTAATATTAAATCATATTATTCTTGTTACTTTTGAAAGCAATAAATTAACGTTCTCCAAACAAAACTCCTTAAACAAATTATTTATATATTTTTTAAAAATGCACACCACATCTGCACCAAAGAGAAAAGACACCCTGCAGTAAAGAATTATTTCAGGAAGAATAAAAGGCAAGAGTACAAGGTACATGAAATAAGC